>JAECUM010095801.1:0-32905 GCA_016617855.1 Megalonaias nervosa | reverse complement strand
CCATATTGCCTGTCGTGCTAACCACGCTGCAGCGACATTACGTGAGACTTTTGCTGCTTCAGCAAGTTTGCTAATCGCTGCTTTTCCTCTCCAGAATCCTCTCGGGGAATAATAAACAGATTCCATTATAATAGTTATATAATTAATTACCAGCCCCTAACATTATTTTGCCTTTCATGGCAGTTTTTACTAGAAAACTAGCGAGTTTTTCTCTGACAGATTTATTTGGTATAGAATTTAATGCGTGAATTAATTTTACATCTGCGAGATGCAGTTGTTGTAAATCCTTACTTTTATACGCGACATCATGAACGTGACACGCTTGATCAATCTTATTTATTGGATGCTCTCCTGGTCTTGGTTGATCTTGATCATCAAGTCGGATATCGAGTCTAGTTCCAGGACCACAATAATTATATCCAGGAAGATGTTTCTTACCGGAGTATTTAGCCCATGGAACTCCTGGCAAGTTACCTAACGAAGCGGAAATATCTCCACCTGTCTTTGATGAAATATATTTATATTTATTTATACCACATTTCACACATTTTCCTGTCAAGTGCGCGCCTTTTATTTTTTGTTATTATTGTCGCTAATCCAGTTGTATGCGTACGCGCTCTACATCGAACACAATATAGATCCATATTATTATTATATGGATATCATTGATTTTTCAGCGAGACGAATACAGGAGCCAGTCAAACATCATCCAGCGCTACCAAATTCTATCAGAGCGATGATACTTGGCCCATCTGGGTCTGGTAAAACGCAATTATTACTTAATCTGATAATGCGATGGCTGAAGTGGGATAAATTATATTTAGTAGCACCATCCGTAGATGATCAACGATGTTACGAAGTACTTAAAGATTTTAATGAAAACGCAAAGTCGCTGAATGAAGACGGTGTTGTTGATTTTATTACCGACATCGATGAAGCTCCATCTGTAGATGACCTAGATGGATGTATTAATAATCTCGTAGTATACGACGATGTAATGCTGGATATATAGTCCAATCCAGCTCGGATATTTTCGCGAGGCCGTCATAAAAATACTGACGTGATCTATGTTACTCAGCGATATACACAAATTCCTAATGTAATCAGAGATAATTGCAATATCTTAATCGTGTTTAACGGAGTAGATAATTATACCTTACAAAACATTTATTATACTTGGTGTTCAGGGGACATGGACATGATTAAAATTAGAAACTTCTTTTCAAAAGCCCAAGCTGTTCCGTTCGGATTTATAGGAATAAATTTGCACGACCCCAGATCTAGATATCGTATAGGTCTGGATAAAATCTTTGGTTAAATGTTGAGCAGCAGAGGAGGTGAACGACCAATATTGAGTGACCCGGCGAGTAAACGAGTCGCATAAAAATTTAAAAAAAAATACGTCAACGATGGAATAACAAAAATGAGCTAACCCAGACGATTTGACGTTATTGTGGTCTGTTTTCCACTGTATAGAAATATACTCGGTTAGAAGGTTCGGTTTAGCGTTACTGACCTTATTTTTCAGTCTTGTAGGAACCTTTTATTTTATAAATAAAGGTCTCTAGAAAAGTGGTCTGTTCACCTCCTCTGCTGTTCGCGGGTTCGAACCGCATCCGAGTCATACCAAAGCCTTATACAAATGGTACTAACAGCTACTCGCTACTCGCTCAGCATTAAGAGGTTAGTGTTAGGATTGGTCGGCCTGGTGTCAGGAGAATGTGACTGGGTGGGACATGAAGCTACTTGTCTGCGGCATGATGTCCTAGTGCTAGAGATCACTATAAACTGCCACACTGCATACATCGCATGATATGACTGAAAAATTGTTAAAGCTACGTTAAGAATCCAACTCTCTCTCTCTCTCTCTCTCTCTCTCTCTCTCACACACACACACACACACACACACACACACACATCTTACAAAAACCAAACCTCGGAAAGATTGCATCCAGAATATAATAGGAGCTTGCAATTATTGTTAGATTTAATTGATGTTGTTGCCACTGCAATTAAATGCGGTTCAGACCAGTTCATCAAGAACCATCTACATCAAACCCTGTCAAAGACTGTGAATTCTAGAAAGGGTTCTTAAAAAGAAGCACTGCAAACAATAAACGTCATGGCTAATGTTCATTTCAAGATTATTGTCTCGATTATTTTGTATAAGTAAATGTTGCTTTTTTAAGATGATTTACAATCTGAAATGAACACATGGACTTTTATCAATAAAAACATTTCTTTACAAGACATCGTAGCCAAAATAGCTGTAAGCAAATAGGTTGCACGTAGAAGATAAATACAGGCGATAAGTTTAAGTGGTATTTGTGAATTCTAGATTATTCCTTTAATGTTATAAAAATCATCAAAAAGTTATTGTTTACTAGAATGTACAGTCTGGGATGAATACGTACTAAGAGGACAATTACATGTAATACGGACCATTGCAAAGAATGTAACATACATTTCATGTATTCAGAAGGATTCAAAATGAACGGACGCACAGACAAGATACTGCACTAACGTATTTGGAATATCATAATAATAAGGATGTTGATTATATGTATATATATATATATATATATATATATATATATATATATATATATATATATATATATATATATATATATATATATATATTGCATCCGGATATGTTTTAAAATGAAAAGTCGCACAGAAAGATTTATTTACATTCATACATATATTAATAAGAAGAAAGAAAGAAAAACTGATACACACGTGTAGCATTGGTAGCGAATATGGGGTGAGGGCATTCCTATAGAAACATAACTATATCTCCTTGAAATGCATTATTATTTCTCTTTTATTAGCATGAGGGTACTGTATATCACGATCAATAATTATGTAAAATAATTTGTAATAATATACTTTTCCAAGACATGAGAATCCAACTATCACACAGTCTATATTTATTCGAGAAAATGTGTTGAGGATAATGTGGTAGATATTGTTGATTTGAAAGAATCTTTTGACATCGGGTCTAATAGTTATTTTAGAAAAATGAAAGGAAGTAGACAGGAAACAGGAAGATAAACAATTATGGCAACAAATACTTTAGAAAACAAGGCTACGCAAATCAGAAAAAAAACCAACCCTTACCAATACATTTATATTTATTCAAATCCATATCTCCAGGGGATATCGTTTTCAGCCCTGGAGTATATTGTTCAGAAACAAAATACAGTGCTCATACACATTAAAAAGTTAAAAGCTTTGAAGTCGTGTATATACACCTTGTAGATCACAGGTCACACGAAAATCACATTGCTTCACGAGTCCATGTACAATACAATGGAAAATGGCAATTATCGCTAAATTTAATTCATGTTGTTACACAAGCTGTAAAATGCGGCTCCTACCAATTAAAACCAGAATCATCTGCAGAAAATCCTGTCAACGATATCAGTGGCATCTTGATATGAAAACCTCCAGACAATAACTTTCAACGCTATTTTTTAATTGTAGATTATTATTTCCGTATTTTTATAGCATTAAATTTGGTATTTTAACATAATTTACAGGATGCAATGAATAGATCGACCTTTAACATTACTAACCATTACATTATAAATCCTCGTAGCAACAACTGACGTAAGCAAAATGGCTGCATGATGAAATAAATGCAAAAGATATGATTATTTGCTACTTGGTACTTCTTGGTCTTTCGTTTAATTTTACAAAATTCCTCTAAAAAGTAATTTTACTAGAATTTCGAGTTTGGAATGGATAGATGATGACAATCAGATTACATACTATACAAAAATTTAATTTTCTAAACGAAGAAGGCCATTTAATTTTCATTAAAAAAGCCTATTTATGCTTCTATTTTCAATCAATCAATGTCAATTTAATTTTCATATAATACTTGAAGTTTCTGTGTTCAAAACTGTATTATTTCCAACCCCGCGCCACAAATTCCTCAGGATGGGTACATCGGTTCTTTTTTTGGAGTATTTAGATTGTAATTATTTTATGCAAATTAATACATTTTGAATCATTTGTAATATTTTCTTTGTCCTTTTGAAAGTTATTAATTTTTATAATTTGATTTAGTTTTTAATATTATTTTAGTTTAATGATTGTTTTATTTAATTTTTTCTGGGTTATTTTCCATTTTGTTCAAGTCTAGTAAATAAAGGTTGTTTGCGTCTATACGCATAAGCAAAATTACCCAACCTTCCTCTCCATTTATCCCTCTTGATCCCTTGGAGGGAAAGGGTAGATAACTCTTCCATCCTTTCATCCGTCAAAAAGGAAATTTTATTTTAAACTGAGTAAAACATAAAATGCAAGGAAGATCTAATATGTGGTCTACAAGCTGCTTAATTTGGAACCTAAGCGATATAACAAAATTTAGTCATATCATGTCTTAACCCAATCCGACCCCCACCCTTCCCGACCCGCGCGCGAAGAAAAAATCTTTCTTCCGCTAACTATTTGTTAGTCTGACTTTAAACAATAAACACTAAACAGTCTGAAATGTTATAGTGAACGATCGACACATACATTATTAGTATGTAGAATGTCACAAGATTTTAGTTTTCTGCATGTATTCATACCATAAATTTTAAATGGAATGGGAACAAGAACAAGTGGCATACGCAACCTTGATACCATTATGCTGTTTAGTTTCTACATTTGCATAAGAGAAAGCATAAATAATAAACGGGTTATATATTATAATATATCAGGGGTACTCTAAAAACTAATAGTTTTGTATATTGGACACACATTAATAACAAACAAGTATTGCATTCACAAATATATAGTTAAAGATATAAATCCGTTGAAGGAAAGTAACAAGTCACGGAAAGAAAGAAGGATAAATACATTAAGGTTTTCATAAATATACATGGAATCCAATGCCAGTTAATTGGATGTTCTGTGCTATGCGACCAATGGTACAGCCATTCATGATATCTGATTCAATGTAAACAACTGTCACGCTTTGTGACGTAACATAAAATGAAATGTCATTCATAAATTGTAATTTCACGGAAACAAATGCCACGGTGTACAACATAACAATAATAGAATAAATCATTCATAAAACGAGATTTAAATTAAAGACATGCCACAAGCTGCCACATTACAACAGAAGATGCTCTTGTCAGGAACAAAATTGTATAATCTAAGATAGTTGAAGGAGAAATCGATATTTAAAGCATTTAGATTTGAAATCATTTCTTTTTGCCAATATATTTGTATTATTCATAAAAATGATATATATTTATATCTCACCTTTCTTTTAAGCTTTGGAATGAAAATAACGAATAACAAACAGAGATGATGTAACACTTTTTTATATGCAAGCATGAAATGTAGTATAATACTGGTGAAATAATGTTCATTTTGTTTAATAACTATTGTTTGACACGGGAAAGTTTTAGGTTGCACAATATACCATGCAACACTTGATTGTGCGTGCCTACAGAAGTTATACCTTGAACATTTGAAACTAGCACTTTGTGAACTTGAAGGAATATATGGAAGTTGCTTTTCGTTTCAGAAATGGAAATTAGATTTCGCCGAAGAATTTTGACTCGACACCGTCCGTGTCTCTATGGAGTTATTTCCCCTTACTACCTTGACCACAACGATAAAACAGCTGTGATGTTTTGCTTGATCGGACTTGCTTTGTGGTCAGATACATTATTGATGACAGAGTTCAGTCTCGTTTCATTTCATGAGGATATATTGGTATATTACGAAAAGAGATTTTTCTTTCCTTGCGTAAATACTGGATATTGTTTTGCTCGTAGTACAAAACCACAATTGATATTATTTGAATAGCACATGTGTCCGGTTTTTACGCATAGAAGGAAGATACCTTCTATGCGATAATAATAAATATAACATGTTGGAATGGTCTAGCATTTGGAAGAAAATGTAAAACACGCATTACTGTTTGATGATAATTAGGAAGTACATTTCATAAATGCAATGTCCACATCATTGTATTTGAAGAAGCCTATAACATAAAACTTAATAAATGAGTAACCGTTTCTACATATTTGAAGGAGTATAAAATACGTTTAATATTTACCTGACCATATCAATATTATCCAAATAGTGTACATCAAACGTTCAGTGTATGCGTGCCATTTTAGTATATGGAAGAGACTATATCCTATATTCAATGTAGTCCTGACCATATCACTAAACGTAAAGGAGAATCATGTGTAGATTCTTGTACACTGCATAATTTTAATAATGATAAAGGGGACTATCTGTATGCGTGAATATTCTTCTAAGTTTCGAAGAAAATATATGAAATATTCAATGTATTTAATTATTTAAAATGATAAATGTGTAAGGATTTAACTGAAATAAATATTGCATTAAAACTGTATACATTTAGAAATCTACTAATTTAAGGAAAGAAAGGACATTACATAAGCAAAACTTGGGATGGGGAGTAGGGAGCATCCTCAAGTAAACTGAACTCGATGTCTTAGAAATAATGTTAATTATTTATCTCGTTTCCCTTAGCATGTAGATGCTATATAACACGCTCAATAATTTAGCACTGACGAGTTGTATTAATATTCCTTTTCCAAAAGAATTGAAACCTGCTATCGAGAAATCAGTATGAATTCAATGCAATCATTGTAAGTTTATATTACAAATATTGTTTAAATTAAAGGAACTCCTTCATTTCGGAGAGCATATTTAGCTTAAAAGCTATAAGGAAGTAAACACTAAATGGAAGTTAAATAAATCTAAATGCAAACACTTTAGAAGCCATTGCTATGACAATAGAAAAATCTTACCAATACTTTGATATTTATCCAAATCCAGATCTACAGTGCAAAACGTTTTCAGAGCTAGAACCTACTGTTCATAAACAAAACGCATTGCTCATGCACATCAAGAAAGTGAAAGTATCTATTTAGGTCGTCAATATACACACTGTAGATCAAAGATCACAAACAATCGCCCAGCTTCAACATCCGTCCACAATACAGTCAGAATTGGCAATCGTTACCAAATGTAAGCCATGTTGCTACGAATCCAATCAAAGGCGGTTAAGACCAGTTCTAGCCAGAATCATCCGCAGCAAAACCTGTCTAAGACATAAATTTCTAAAATGATTTCTTGACACGGAAACCTCCAGAGAATAACTTTCAATGCTCTGTTTATAATTTTGTATTATTATTTCATAACTTTTGTATCATTACAAGTTGCAATTTTAACATCACATTTTTAAATGAAACGATAGACGATCGTTTGAATAATAAATATTTCGCTACATGTCATCGTAGCCACAATGGTTGTAAGCAAAATGACTGCAAGGTGAATGAAATGCAAACGATAAGTTGTTCTGATGTTTGTTACTTCTTGAATATTTCTTTAATTGTACAAAAATCCCTCGAAAAGCCTGAGATGAATCTATAACAAGCATAAGATTATATGTTATGAGGCAATCGTAACTCTTTAAACGGAGAAGTCCATTTTAATTTTATTGTTATGTCGTGAAACGTTTCAAAAACAGAAGTACATGTTTGCTACTATTTTCACCCCTCAAGGTGGAAAATTCATTTCACTTTCATATTGACTATATAGGTGAAAGATGGATTTCTAGTTTGCTGTTTTCCCATCCACATCTCCCTTGGTTGCGTGGGAAAAAAGAGGTGGGTATTGTAATAAATTTTTGAGATGCGCATTTGGTTATAGCGCCCCGTTTAAGGAATTCTTAGATTTGTGTGATTACTTGTTTGATTACTGGAATTCGGTGCAATGGCAATATTCCTTAGTCCGAAATAATTAGCCAGTTTCTAGGAGCAAACGTCACGGAGAGAAAGTGTTAGTGAGTTTCCATGATACCATGGTCATTTAGTAGTGAATTCAGACCCAAACCGCATGACTGCCACTGAATAATGTAGTCCCTAATAAAATCTAGTGGTGTACCTTGGTGTTGTGATTGCAGTGGCAGTATTTACGGTAGGAAATCGGTAAATTACACAATGGAATAAACAAGAAGGGACACGGCAGATACCGTTTATGTCGCCATGGTGGGAAATGTGATGTAGTTGTATTGGCGTAATGTGCCTTGGAACCATGGATTGACTGGCTTAAGGTGGCATAGTTAAAATAGTTCCCTGGGTTAAGGGATAGTTGTAGAGTTTCTACGGCGTGAACTGCTGACAGTACGGAAAGTTGATGAAGGGAAACTATGCAGATGTGCGGTTGATAGATATTTGACAAGTTATGAAATCTGTGGTTTTACATTGATTAGAGTAAAATTTATGCATAGAATGGACACGTCTGGCTTTCTAATTTACAACTGAAGTTGTATAGAAGTCTTTTGGAAATTTGGGGTAAACTTATGACTTCTAGCGGGAATCGCGTCAGGGTTTGACACCGCTCGGTCAAGCAAAGACGTCTGGCGTGTAACAATATTATTTTAAAATATATAATTTGATTGACATTGGTTTTTATGTCATTGCACATTGTGTAAAGTTTGAATCAAAGTCATCCAACCTCCAATTCCCTTCCTCGAGGAAGGAATACTAGAGCCCTCATGAGGGAAGTGTAGAAAACACTTCCATCGTTTAATCCGTCAAAACAGAAATTTCGTGTTTAATTGCTCAAAAGATAAACAAAGATATAAAATGTAGTTTCTCCTACAAGGCTGCTTTATTTTCAACAAAAAATATAAAACAAAATTCTGTCATATCATGTCTCCACCACCCCAGCCCCGACCAGGACGAATTTTAAACTGCGAAATCTATAAGCAGTCTACAGTGTTAAGATCGATGCCTATGTACGTTAAAATAATATTTTTTTTCATAAACAATCTATGACCAGTCTAATGAGACATTTGATTAATAGTTAAATACTTTTCAAGTTATACAAGATTCAGACTCAATGTTATTCATTTGTTTGCACAAAAATATTTTTGTTTTTGATTTCCGAAATTTATGTTGAATGTAATAATGTAAAGACACGATTTCACACTCTAACGCGAGACTTACGATAAAATGCAAGGATCTCTAATCATTAGCATTTAAGTCAAACGTTAATGACAGACGTATTCCGATATTTACTTTTAATCTAAGAGTAACAATAAGGGTGTCGCGTTATATTTCCATGATGCTCAGTATCAGAGTACTTTGCACAGGGTTTAAGTTTTTATTTAAAAGGAATTTCCAAGGTTTTCTTCACCGGTTATATCGGCTATTCCAAACGACACTGTATCAAAAAAAGTATGGTTAAACGAACATTTAATTCCCTTTATGTTTTGCTCATGATTGAAGGGTGCTAGTTGGGTTATAGGGTATAAAGTTTTGCATAGGGCGATAAATCGTCCACCCCAACAACTGTGTTTTGTTACTGATGACAAATCTGATGCTCTGATGTCACCTACTGATTCAAATGTGCAAGTTTGCTGCATATACATAAATCTGTCCGGAACAAACCAACACAGGGTGTAGGCACTTGTCTGTATTTTGTAACAGCCGTATGTAGTCACGAACTTCAAAATGGCCACATGGCATAGTACTGTGTTACTAAGGTAGAGTTACAAGTCGTAAACATATAATTTGATTTGGAAGTATTCTACATTTTGCGAAAGGTACCCTTCAATATAATATATTAGAGTTCTCCAAGGACTAGTATTTTTATATAGTACACAGGAGAAATGTATTTTTGATAAAAAGAATTGTATCGCATTCAGATATATGTATTTTCGTTTTGATATCTATTCATAGAAATGGCAGATCATACACAGAAAGAAGTAACTACACTAATGTTTGCATAAATATACATGGAGTACAATGTCAACTAAATTGGATGTTATGTGCTTTGAGGCCAGTGGTATAGCCATTCACGATATCTCTGATTCAATGTAAATAAATGTCACGCTCTGTGACATAATAAAAAAGTAACTGATAAATTGTAATTTAATGTAAACAAACGTCACCGTGTAAGACATAATAATAAGCGACAAAATCATTCCTAAAGGGAGACTTAAATTAATTACATGTCACGAGCATTGACATTACAATAGAAGCTACTCTTGTTAGGAACAAGATGTACACTGTTATCTTACTCTCAGCGTACTAATTTAAAACAGTTCAAGAAAAATACTATATTTTATAGTATCAGTATTTGCCGTGTTTTCTATTAGTTGCCTTTGTGTATTAGAGATCATAGCGTAAAATACGAACAAGTCATAATGGCTGGTTTGGTTCAAGATGACAAATATTGATTCCTAAATTCTAATGTATTGGATCTGTAAGATTTCGAAATAATTTCGAAGAAATGATGTCCCAGTGACTTTATATCAGGTTTCTTCCAACCAGGTCAAAAACATGGCTGCGAGGAATAGGGTTCTTTTCCCTATGTAAGCGTATAAGAACAATTTCAAAAATCTTCTTTGAAACTTATTGTTCAAATTCAGAATATTGATGAGGATGTCTATCTTCCGAGCACGTTAAAGAAAGACGGGAATCTATTCGACAGTAACAGTAGGGCAGTCTCAAGGATTCCTACGTATCCTCCCCCTCTAATTTTTGGGCGACTTTAAATAACCTATGATATGTTGATGAATCGTTAAACAGCAATTCAGCATAAAGTTTAATATCTAAGATTTATCCTATCCATTGGTAGTAAATCTACGATTAGGCATTTTTTTACTCAGAGCATTGTACCTCGCACAATTAAGTGCAACAACGGCCAATGATTACATTGCTTTTTCAAAGACCTATTACACTGAGAATTTATTCTAAACTTAAAACGAATAGCATCATAGAATTAGCCCCAGCAGCAGGAAGGGTGAACCCTACAACTTTGCAGAGACTTTATTTATAAAAAATAAAGGTTCCTACAGGGGCTGAAAAAAAGTCAATAACATAAACCGAAGCCTATAACTTTTATTATTTCCATACAGTTTAGGTTAGCTCATTTCCGTTACTTTTTGTTGACGTATTTTTTTCAGATTTTTATGCGATTCGTTTACTCGCGGGTCAATCAATTTTTGTCGTTCACCCTTCCTGCTGCTGAAATTAACCAAAGATTTTATCTAAACCTACACGATATCTTGATCTTGGATCATGTAAGTTTATCGTTATAAATCCAAACGGAACAGCTTGTGCTTTTGAAAAGAAGTTTTTAAATTTGATCATGTCCATATCTCCTGAACACCAGGTATAATAAATATTCTGTAGAGTATAATTATCTACGCCATTAAACACAACCAAAATATTACAGTTATCTCTGATCACCTTAGGTATCTGCGTATATCTGAGTAACATAAACCACATCCGTGTTTTTATGTCTACCTCGAGAAAATATTCTAACTGGATTTGATTATTTGTCCAGCATCACATCATCATCCACTACTAAATTATTAATGAATCCATCTAGATCATCTACAGATGGTGCTTCATCAATATCTGTTATAAAATCAATAATATCGTTGCCGTCTTCGTCCAGTAGTTTTGCATTTTTATTAAAATCTTTAAGTACTTCATAACATCGTTGATCATCTACAGATGGCGCTACTAAATACAGTTTGTTCCACTTGAGCCATCGCATTATCAGATTAAGCAATAATTGCGTCTTTCCACTTCCAGATGGGCCTATTATAATCATTCTGATAGAATTTGGTAGCGCCGGGTGATGTTTTACTGGCTCTTGTTTTCGTGTCGCAGAAAAGTCAATTATATCCATATAATAAATAATATGAGTTTATATTGCGTTCGATGCAGAGCATCTACACCTACTACTGAATTAACGACAATAACAACAAAAAATAAAAGACGCGCACTTACAGGTAAATGTGTGAAATGTGGCACCAAGAAATATAAATTTATTCCTCTTGCAACAAAGACAGGTGGTGATATCACTGCTTTATTAGGAAAATTACCAGGAACTCCATGGGCTAAATACCCTGGTGAGAAACATTCACCCGGATATAATTATTGTGGTCCAGGAACTCGACTTGATATCCGACTTGACGAGCGAGATCAACCAAAACCAGGAGAATATCCAATAAACGCAATTGATCAAGCGTGTCACGTTCATGATGTCGCGTATAAAAGTAAGGATTTGCAACAACGACATCTCGCAGATGTGAAATTGATTCACGCATTAAATTCTATACCTAATAAATCTCTCAGAGAAAAACTCGCTAGTTTTCAAATAAAATCTGCTATGAAAGGTAAACTAGTGCTAGGGGCTGGCAATTAAATTATATAACTATCATAATGGAATCAGTTTATTATTCCCCGAGAGGGTATTGGAGAGGTAAAGCAGCGATTAGTAAAGTCGCCGAAGCAGCAAAAGTTTCACGTGATGTCGCTGCATCATGGTTAGCACGACAGGCAATATGGCAAATCTTCCTGAGTCCACCTAAAAGAATTCAGTACCCGCATTTCGATGTTAGCGTTCCTAATGAAGTTCATCAAGCAGATATTTTGTTTTTACCACACGATACCATTAAAACACGTAGACGTCAATACACGTATAGATACGCGTTAACTGTCGTTGATGTTGCGAGTAGATACAAAGAAGCGGAGCCATTATCAACAAAACAGCATCTGAAGTTGCATCTGCGTTTGAGCGCATTTATCAACGTGGTGGTCTACGATGGCCACGGTTATTACAAGTTGATCCTGGTAAAGAATTTCTTGGAGTAGTATCATCGTTGATGAAGAAACATAACGTTAAAATCAGACGAGGACATACTGAAATTCATCGTGATCAGGCAATCGTTGAACGATTTAATAGAACACTTGCTGAGCGGTTATTTGGATACCAATATGCAAGGGAAATATCCGCTGACTTTAAGGATAGATCTAGTGAATGGGTTGCAAGATTACCGAGTGTGATAGCTGCGTTGAATAATGAAATTACTCGTGCAACTTCCATGAAACCTTCTAATGCGATCAAAAAAATAT
Source organism: Megalonaias nervosa (assembly GCA_016617855.1). Classification (NCBI taxonomy): domain Eukaryota; kingdom Metazoa; phylum Mollusca; class Bivalvia; order Unionida; family Unionidae; genus Megalonaias; species Megalonaias nervosa. The sequence continues at coordinate 19,976 of JAECUM010095801.1, read as the reverse complement.
ATCCCCCGTAACTACGGAAAACGTGAATCTTCCTCTCAACTAGTATTAGGTAGTGTTACACTAAGATATTTATATGAACCTGGCGAACTTGAAGGTGGTAAAAAAAGAGCAACCGATCCTATCTGGAGCGTGATTACACATAAAATTTCTAGCGTGGTTAGATCCACTGGAAGACCTGCAATCTACAGACTAGATTCTACTGCCCCTCAACGTGGATTTGTACGTGAACAATTACAAGTAATTCCTACAGATACACAATTACCACCAAGTTCACTTATGTAAACTAGCACCTCTGCGTCGATTACACTCAAGACAGGTCAGCACCACATTTTCACGTGTATGACCAAGATCACTATTAGTTCTGTCTACGGTAAATTGTCTTGGATTATTATTTGAATATTGCCATAACATTATCGTGTTACAGCTTGCACAATGATTATTCTGTAGTTGTTTTAGTGTTATAATAAATTCAGTATCAATCAGTATTTTTTTTGTCACACTGTTTATAACCCGCTAATTTTTTCCTTATTACAGCAGCGTCATTAGTAATTTCCTCAGTTATCACGTAATCTATAACAACCCTATGTAGTTGAGTTATTCTTCTGACACGAGACACTGCGAGATAAACTAAATTTGACCACTCAATACGATCATCGACGATCCAAATACTAGTATCAGTGATAGTTAATCCCTGCGACGAATGAATCGTTATAGCGTATCCTAACGTCCATGGCGATTTATCCATGTTCAACGCGCTCTCAACAACATCAACAGCAACATGAACAATATCATTTAACACAAGATTTTGTATTAGGACACTTTCAGTGTCTCCACCAGGAATCTCAACATCAACATTTTGTTGCCTAGTATCTGCTGGGCAATAACACAAAGGTACAGGTAACGTTGGGAATTTTTCCTTATGTAACGTAAATAATTTCTTTTGCAGTTCATCACGAACTATCTTTCTACTTGCGACTATCAAATCAGCAGGCCTCCATAAAGTCCAAAATTCATTCATAGGAGTTTCTGCAATTACTTTACGCAGAATCTCGCATTGTATTTGATCTGGCTGTAGTCTGATTAATCTTTTAAGCTCTTTCAGCGGTTCATCAATAGCTCTATGGTCATCATTTATTTCTTCATAATAATCTACGTTATTCTTTAACCATTCATGTGGAGACTGTCCAACAAAGGGTGGTGGTTGACCATGATCGCCACACATAATCACAGCAGTATTCTTCAATAACAACCAATCAAGAAATGTTTTTAGTGTTTCTAACGACACCGTGCATATCTCGTCCCATATAATATACTTGGGTATATATTTTTCACCCATTCGCTCAGGAGTCCACATGTCTCCGCACCATCTAAAGAAACTATGATATGTACATGATTTTACTTCTCGTTCTTTTATTTCTCCAGCAAGTTTATGTGTAGGTGTCAAAACAATTATATCTGAGTTATTATTCATAAATAAGTTAATCGCACGAGTTGTTTTACCTGAACCACCACACCCATTAAGATAAACGGTCTTATGTCTAGCCACAGGATCATACACAGATGGTGCAGATGACTTTGATATTTGATTATTATTTCTGTAATATGTCTCCGCAATTTCAACGTCGGCAGATTCAGAATAACTATGTATATTTTCTTGTTTTATCCTCCATGCCCCCCATTCACCATTACCGAGTTTTAATAAATCCTTATAATTTTTGTGTATATAAAATGAATCCGTAGCAACTCTAACAGCGTAATGAGGAAATCTATTTATCATCGACAATAGATTTATCGAAACATAAGCTAACATCGAAGATCTTAAATGAGTAAATTGTGGTGAGTCGCCATCAAGATAGCTCACAATGGTACCTAGTTTTGTTCCATCTGATAAATAAGCATTACATCGGTTTATAAATGTGTTTTTCTCCGTTGTATCAGCGATTATAAAATCTAGTTCAGCATCGTCCATAATCAATCTTGTACAATGCCGTTTATAATCGTATGAACCACCTTGAGTGAACTTACCGATTATCTTTCTACCAAGATCTTTTGCAAGTTTTTCATCATGTTCATTCCTGGCATCATCGATATTAAATCTGTCCGGTTCTGGTGACCAAACTTGCTTCTGTGAACTATACGATATAATCGCTTCAGTTACTCTCAACGACATTAAAAATCCAGCATCAAGCATATATCGCAATAGTACTATCGGAACCCAACATTTTTCTGAAAAATGTCTTCCGAACCAAATATAAGTAATCGCATGAAGATCTTCTCTAAACTCGAAAGATTCTACGTGAGCAAATCCTGTTAAGTCAAAATCTGGTAAGGGTCCGTTTATTGGAACCCTGGTCATCTCATGTGTAGGATGTCCGAATCTCTTAAAGTATTTAGAACATGCTCCATATCCAAGAAAACTCCCAGGATAACATGCTACCATATCAACCGAGATAACATCACTATAATCGTATTTGGTGTTCCATAATCCACCGTGCCCATATTCTATACAACTTTTCTTGACATCTTCAAGAAATTCCGATCGTGTCGTTTTCCATGAATTTTTCTCCTGAGCGAAATGAACAGCGACTGACGGAACAGTAAAACAGTTATTCAGTAATTGTCTAACTATGACATCATCAGAGGTATATTTCAGTGCAAGATGTTCCATTTCCTCATGGAGAGATTCTGTACGATAAATATCACCGTTAGGTCGTACAAATTGATCGTAATGATCATATTCCGAACTCTGAAATAACCAAACAGAAACAGGATCGGTTTTACTAATATTTTTCATAAAATCAAAGATATCACCGTCATAAAATTTAATCTTTCTATCTCGTGGAAATATTGTTACTGCAGCAGTCCATGCGTGCGCGTTATGATCAATAATATCTATCGGAGCTCCATTTTTTATATATTTCGGTTTGTACAAAATCTCTCCGGTTAATGTTTTTACTGCTATTGGAAATCTTAATTTCTTCTCTAGCTCAGCAACATCTTTGGTAGACGCTCCGGTATCTTTAACCGACTCTGCCCATGCATTTATTTTTTTACGTCTTAAATCCGTTAAACCATTACCACGTATCGCGTTTGTAAAGTGTTCTGTAACTCGCTCAGCTACTCAGTTTATCCTCGTTGATGCTGTCAACGGTGATGATAATCTCATCGGTTTAAGATCCCCAACATCAGATTTATTATTCAGCGGAAATGTTCCATAGACAACCGCAGTTACAGGGTACGATCGCTCATAATACGGTTTATCTATACCAGTTAGTATTCCTGGTTTGGATTTAGTACTCAAGAAGATATTATTTCCTGACTGCACGCGGACGAAATCGCGCTTGTCACGAATAATCCAAATATCTTCTTCTGTATTTACAATAAATTTTATTAAAATAAAATATTTTTGATTATCAAGGTGGTTAATGATTACTCTTCCTCGTTTGTCATTCATCGTATTAGAAACATTTCCAACTCTGAATGTTGACCATGCATGAACCGCACTATCGTCACGAAATTACTTCTTGGCCTCACGGATACGTTTAGTTACATCTTTATTAGTTAAAGCTAGATCTTGCATCGAAATACTAAATTTATACTCAGGTAGTCTGTCAAGATCGAATCTGGTTGCGTAGGGTTCAATCACGGATAATTCTTCCATATTATAATTAGGACAAATATGTATCTAAATTGGAGTTTTAATCATGTATATATGATTCAACCAAATCACTGCAATTGGCTTAAGATTGGTTATACGTCTCCGTGTAACAGAGCATGTGTGAATGAATACTGTAGTTATCATATGCAATGCGTCAGAAATGGGAGTCTAGGACCAAAACCGTGTATGCGGTGTGGTGTTGGAGTGCGAGGAAAGACTCACCTATGTGCGCAATGTGGTGGTAAAAAATACAGAGAGTTGAAACGATATTACGATAAAAAATATAACGCTGATTCTCCTATAAAGACCGAAGAAGATTATCTAGCTAGATTTTCAAAACAATGATTTAAACAAATAGTATTATGTATATAAATGGAGCAAAATGAGTTTGTGAAGCACCAAATCATTACCAATTATGAAGCATCTCGAGAAGGTGTGATTAGAAACTGCAGATTGAAAAAACCAGTCGGTAGTATTGATAATACTGGTTATCTTAGATTTACTACTAATGGCAAGAAAAAAAGATATTTATCGCATATATTTACCTACGAGTGTTATTTTGGACTAATCAAAGATGGATATGTAGTTGATCACATCAGTGGTGATAAACTTGACAACTCACTTGGAAATCTAGGAATTACTATACAGAGTCAAAATTGTAAATCCGGAAACACAGGAAGGTGTAAATTATACGGAAAGAGAGCTATTAAATCCGTAAATACAGAGACTGGGGAAGAAATCAGTTTTGAATCAATTAATTCTGCTGCAAAATATTTTGACATAGTACCACCTTCAGTACAATACGCGGTAGATAATATACAGAAATCTGCCTTTTCTAAAAGATTTGCACAAAAAATAAGATTTCAATACGTTTAGTCTACCGTATTTTTAATGTTACCAAATGATTAAGCGAGATAACTCCGTCAAGCATAATGATAAATATCGTAGTTGTCGCGCTTATACTAGATACGAGTTAATGTCAAAAGCTATCCTGATTGTCCATACTTTTGACTGTAAAAACATTTCAGTGAATTTGGTTATGTATCTCAAGTACTGCAAATAAAAATAATTTTATTTAATTTTGTTTTTTATTTCGTTGATTTTGTTCTGAAAACCGCGTTTTTTGTTCGAAAATCTCGTTTTTTGCATGAAAAATGACCAAAAATCAGTGAAAATCAGTCAGATTTTGACAAATTCTGAGGGTCAAACCCCCGGGGGGGGGGGTAACGGGAATTAACATTAGGTTTTAAATTTGCTGATCAAATACTGGTTTTTTCCGGATTTTTATCGTAATTCGCTAGCAAAATGATCATAAAAATCTACACAATACGAGCAAAAGAACCGGAAAGAACCAGTATTTGATCAACAAATTTAAAACCTAATGTTATTTCCCGTTAACCTTCCTGGGGTTTTGACCCAACGAAAACTAGCAAATTCAACGAAAAACTTTGCACAACAAGCACGGGCAATATTGTACTTGTCTATGATGCCTACTGAAACATAATGGTTGGTTCTTTGATACAATACAGTATAGCATATACTTGTCAATATGAGGTATCCACGGTGCGAAACAGTGTGTAGGTTGCATTATACTAGGCAGAATATGTTAGTTTTCCCAAGGATTTTGTTTAGCCATTATCACAGTCAATGGTCCATCATTATCGCTGTCATTTTCACTCGTATTTTCACAATGCTCTCTTAACTGTCTTATACGAAAGTTCATAATCTTTTTCTGTTCGTATTCATGAGATAATTCTAACTTGATTTTGTCAATAGCGTTTGAGAGAGGCACAAACAACTTTACCTGATCATCAGTGACAGTTGCCAGTGACTTTAACATTCCTTGTTGGATAATTTTCATAAATTTATAATCAGCAGATAGCGTAAATCTGTTCTCGTTCTTTCGTTGTTGTAATGAGTCAAAATCACATAGAATCTTTTCAGCATTAAGATTGTCAGATACATTGATACCGTTATGTTGTAATTTTTTAATCGCAGAAACAATGACATTGATATTTTCAAAATTCATTATATAATGAGTGTATATTTAATATAAAAATAATATTTTTGGACGGTACTATATTTTTACAAAACATATATACATATATACAACTCCATATGAACTCCCAGCTTGTCATATAACATGCTAGCAAGTTCAGGAGCATTCTGAATTAATCCCCATGTGATCCCCTAAGGTGTCAAACAACATCTTAGTAGGACCAGAGGAAATTCCGAAAGATGAAACACAAACCCCATGTGATCCCCTAAGGTGTCAAACAACATCTTAGTAGGACTAGAGGTCACACATAAACTGATTGATGATTATATATTTTTATGGTCATGTGATGTTGATTTTTGCAGACGGCACATTTTGACCTTTGTGAACCCCCCGGTTGCCTTTTGACATCCGAGCAAGTTCAGAGGTCACATATAAACTTAATTAAGGACGATCAATGACTATATACAATGATGATGATATATACAATGATGATGATGGCTTTTTCTCTATTTGTGAATATATAAACTAGCACACCCACCCCCAAATATCAAATCCGTAGGGGTGCAAAACTGACACCTACTACGTGTTGACACGTGGGTAGGTATACTAATTTCTATTCACAAATAGACTGGGGCTGGCCAAGGCCCCCAATAGATTACAAATCTTGGCATAATATCGCCTTCGCAGACAATTTGTCTTCCACGAGTTTCGAACCACCGACCCCAGGATGAGAGTTTCAACGCGCTAGCAATGAGCTATCGGACCTTATTATAAATATATACTGAAAAAGTTAATATGTGTTTACCAATAGCCTATTTCCTAAAAATTATAGTGGTCTTAATAAAAAACACAGTTTTCTGTGTAAAATGGAATTTTATATTTCTAGTTTCCAAAAAATATAGAAATATATATAATTCTGCATTAACACTGAGTCTATGCGTAAGCCGTTACCAAGGAGATTGATTTAGTCATAGCGGATGTTCTTAAAATAACTTTACGCGGTAATCGGCCACACAGATACAGGCAATATTGTGCACAAATTCTTCTGTGGCGCACTATTTATTATAATAAAATCGCACTTACACACGCATTACGTGTATTTTATTATATAGCCGATTTTCTTAACAGAGACCAGCTTCTGTGTAAAATGCAACAGAATTCTCTCTGTTAGCACTAAGATATAGCCGTTATGGAATAATCAATAACAGAGCTAATTATGCAGCCACAGCCTTCTAGACAATAGATTTCGATTGCCTGTGTGCACTATGAGAAATCTGTGCGCGGATTTTATGTAAACAAAGAATACAGTATTATTATTTTGTCAGTTACTGGTTGCCACATAGGGAAAGTTGCCGATTAGCATTGGATGAGACCGCCGGCAAGGTTATATATTTACAAGTATATGCTATGCTGTATTGTATACCAACCATTATGTTTCAGGTATCATAGACAAGCACCATGCATCCGGATATTTTTTTTTTGTTATGATCTCACATACAGATTTATATTTAGTTCTTCATTTCTTGTGTCCAAGATGTGATTGCTCTGGTCTGTAAGTTTGAAGTGTATTCTTGATAATAACGGATTATGAACACGCCGGTACACCGGGTTTATTGGCTCTGATACAATCAGCCACCCGGGAGGGTCTCGTGGTGTGAATGAGAATAATATGTACTCTTGCTGGGCCTGGTTAGACTTAGAAAGATCTACCTGATAGCTACCTTCAATAATATCGCATACCAGATTGACTGCAATTACTGAAGTAATATTTACAATGCCCGGCGATATATGACGACCGGCACTTAAAGGGTCGTTATTGTGTTTTAGTATAACCGGTGGTGGGGCTATTTTTTTCCATGATTCAATTACTCCCGGATAATATTCTTCAATAAGATCGTCAAGTGATTTCTTCATTTCAGCGTTATTTAAATCTGGTATAATAAATGTTTGTCAATCTTTTTCTTTTATTTTGTAATGATCAAGAAATAACTGCTTATGTTTTTGATCTGAGTAAGGATTTTCATTGACTACTGTCGCAACGTTTATAACACTTCGATTGGCGATATATAAATCAAATAGGATCCCATTTAAGTGTGTTATTGACTCGATTATCTGATTTTTTACACCATCATCATAATGTTGAGATAATGAAATAAGTAAACTTCTTAAATCATTAAATGTTTTATCGTATTCAGGTTTAAAAAGATCTAAAAATTCTTTTAAAAATTCTTCATCAACAATATCTCGATTCCGCGCCCCTGGCGTCCTGATAACAGTAAATGCTGATCTATTTATCTTGGGAATACTTTTACCGTCAAGATCGGTAAAGTAATATCTATCGTCGTTTGAATCAAAATTAAAAAATATATAATTCCATGGATATTTATTTCGATATTCTGGATTTTTAATGAATTTATTTTCGTTTGTTTTAAATTCATTTTTAGTTGGTTCTGAAATCCCATTATAAATAGGTGCAACTTCAGGCCATCCTAACACTGATCTAATCGAACTTTGATAAATATCTACGAGGTAATCAGGAGAATTTATTTCAATAACAGCAGATAGTGTTGGTTCGTAAACAGTGATCGCTATTTTAGATTCTTTTCCCGTGATAGATTTAATTCTGCGTTGGAACTCATCATTAATCTGTCTATTTGATAACTGCCCGTTGAAATTCCAACAACTTGCCAATCAGGTGTTCCATCAGGTTTATTCTTATTCGCAAATACCAGTGAATTATTTGCTGGTTGTCCACCAAACGGTTTTGACCTGATATTTGGCCAACTATGATAAACGCGCAGTTGTGCTAGCGCTATTTCCTTTGCTGGAATTGCAGTCGGAAAATTAACGCTAAATTCAGGATTGGTTGAACTTAATGATATCATAGTAGTTTTTGACGGCGTTGTATTAGCTACGATCTGCTGTAATAATTCTAACGATGACATTATTTAAAATACTCCGTATTTAATAGAGCGGAAATTCAACCCTCCACTTTATCATTAGAATCCACTTTGAATGCCTCATGATAAGTTTCCATTATCGTTGCGAACTCCTCATCGGATATTTTACCATCGCTGAGGTACGCCGAAAGATACGATGATAGTTTAGAATAAGATGATGTTGCTGTGTGCAATTTCATTATGTACTCGTTTAGTTTATCATTTGTACACGTAGATATTTTCTTAGCGATAATACTGAAAATACCTGCGCATGTTGTTGCCGTGGAAACTATAATTGTTACAACTGCAGGCGCTGTCATCGTTATTGTTGATAGTAATAATCCAGTTCCAGCAATAACAGCAGAAACCGAGTATACCATTATATCAATAACAACCATGCGTCGCCGATATTTTTTTACCTTTATCGTGTAATCGTCGATGATATTTTTTAGTTTGGTTTGACACTCACATACTTGAGCGTATCTGTGACGTTGAACGTCGATAAATGACTCTTGATTCATTATACTTATCTAGGTAACTAATTGAGGAGTTTCACATACAAATTCCACGCACCACCAGTATAGTACTCTGGTTAATTTTTTATCAGATGCTTCCAGCAGAAATGTTTCTTCCGCATCTTTATTTATTATGACGGATACAACTCCAGAAAAAGTATCGATTGAATGACGCCATGGAAATGTAGTAAATATACTGAATTTTGCTATGCTAAATATAGACAGCCTGTATACGCCAGTAATTTCTGCGGTGTGTTTGAGATTATTATCTTGCAGTGTCCATACTCCTAATCCTGATGCTACTGTGTATACTACGTTGAAGATCTGCTTGTGAGGCATTCCAGCAAGTAACTTTGTTACTAAATTAGTTTTTTCAACGATATCAGGAATTCCACTAACAATATCGTTGATTTTCGTGTTAATGTCGGTAAGTTTTATGTCAACGACTGGTGGATTTCCAAAAAAGTCATGAATAGATCTGTTTATATTTCTACGGAAATTCAGAAACGTTTGCACGTGATTGGTAAAATCAGTTCTAAGAGCGGTAATTTCATCATTGACTGTCATTAATGATTTATTGCTATCATCGACGTATTTCTTCGTTGCAGCGTCAAAATCTGTTTCTGGTGTTCTGAGATTATTAATACCATTATTATTCATGTCGAGAAATGCACGCATCATACCACCGCGCACTGACATGTACTTGGATTCTTGATCGTCGACGTATTTTTTTGTTGCTGCGTCTGTATCCGAGGTTGAGTTCATAAGATATGTAATTTTTTTTCCTGAGATAATAATGTCACCGGTAAATACATCACCAGTTTTCTTAACATAATCGTTAACCGATTTACCGGAATCCTGTATTTTACCTTGATCAGTGAAAGTAACGATATTATTAACAACCGCGGTGGGTACTCGTACAAGTACATCTGGTAGTTGTATGTTACTCGTTTTTAATCGTCCTTGTTTATTCTGAAAAACAACGACTTCATTTTGATCCACACTTGTGATATTTAATAAATCATCGATTTCATTTCTGAGCTGATCAAGAGTTGCGTATTTAGATAAATCAACCTTCTGAGCTCTACCTGAGGATCTTCCATAAATATCTACCATTATATTTACTGATATCTGTTTAAGTGTGATGACGTGGTATACCGTTCAGTAGTGAACGCGTGCACGACTTTATGAGGTGGCGCTGTTGATTTTGATACAGCATCAAGCACGGCGAGGGTTTCACGACCGCATATTGGAGGATCAGTTAATTTTGTGTTGGTAGCGTTGAATACCAGATTGGAATACTTTTATCGCCGGTAACGTACTCTAAAAAATCTTTTGGTGGTGCTAGTCCATACGAATCGAAATAAATAATTCCACGTGGATCAATTGCATATCCGACCCAGTGCGTGCCTGGGCCAGAGTTTTTATCGAGATTAATGATACCGGTTTCATGTTGCATCGCAACGGTAGGTAATTGATCGCGCATAAAAACACCTCTGAATTTTTTATATTTAGTTGCTTAGCTGCATTAAGTAAATCAAAATTGGACATGGGTGATATTAGTAAACTGTCCCGGGAAGTCTTAGACCCTTTCCGTACCACGAATGTGGGGTTCCTGGTAGTCTTAGACCCTTTCCGTACCACGAATGCGGGGTTCCTGGTAGTCTTAGACCTTTTCCCTTTTTTTTGGAGGTTTTTATTCCTTGTCCGGTTGCTTTCTTTAATGCCATTCCAGCAGCAGTTCCAACAGCACCTAATGCAGCTGCTTTTGCAACAGCTGGGGCTGCAGCGGCTATTAATGCGGGTATTGCTGCGAGAAGTGGAAATATACCACCTGTTTTAGAAGTATCTTTGATAGCGCCCGCAGAAAGATTGAATTTGACGCCTTTATTTGATTTTTTAGCGTCATTGAAGTTTTTGAACTGACGCTCGGTCAACGATAGTTTATTTGCACCACTCATCTGTTCTCGCCGCAGTGATATTTTTATTCCGCAGTTATTTTTTGATGCTGATTGTAGCTTTTTGATCTGACCAGGAGTCAGACTCACACTAACGTGATGATATGACATTTATAATATTATGAACGATCTAATAACATGTTTTCTATTGGAGCATCAATAACTCTCATTCGTCCACCAACACCTTCGAGTAACATCGATTTATCGCTGAGTATAACGGTGATTGATCTATAATTAGGAATCAATAGTGCTGGTGCTACTGGCAATGTTACACGAGTTCTGAAGTGTATATCAACTACTGATTGTCTGGTTAAATCTAAATGTTCTAGTGAAAAGTAATAAATCGGGTATAAGGTTGTAAAATCTAGCTGCGATATTTGTAAACCAGTATCAATGTTTTGATCACGTCCCATGAACGACATAAGACGACGATATGCACGTGCTACATGATTTTGATCGAAATTTAACAAAATATCCTCGGATGGTTCTTGATGTCCATTAATCCTTAATGAAACCTCAGAAACACCGAGTTTATCAAATATCATTATGTTGCGATTTTGTGAATTTACTCGTGTAACATCTTGTAAAGCAATAAATATATGTCTTGGTGCAGAAACACCTTGCTGAGAAGCTATTTGCCATGTGAATAGACCATTAATAGCGCTCTCTACAACATCTGTGGTCATAGTCAACCATGACAACGTTGATTTACCACCTTGACTCATAAAAGATAGTAACCGATCTTCTTCAGATATCGAGGGGGTCATCACTGGCATCCACAATGAAAGTTTTGTTAGTACTACTATACCAGGATCACCAATAGGACGCCAGATTGCATCATTGTCGGTACCTTTTCTTACGAATACAACTAGCAGCAGTAGAGCTGAACCCTACAACTTTGTAGAGATCTTATTTTTGAAAATTAAGGGTTCCTACGAAGGCTGAAAAAAGAAGTTTTTGCCTTAATAATGAAAACTTCTTTAATTGACCAGATTTTTTCACAATCTGGTCACTACGCGTATGTCCTTCAGCAGCTCTACTGCTGCTATAAATTAAACAGCCAGTATAGATATTATCAATAATGAGTATTGGAGAACCACACTCAGCTAAATTAGCTCTACTGCTGCTATGATTTTTATCCAAAAATTATATCAAGTCCGTTGCGATATCTTGACCTAGGATCGTGTAAATTTATCGTTACAAAACCAAATGGAGCGGCTTGTGCTTTTGAAAAGAAATTTTTAAATTTATTCATGTCCATGTCGCCTGAACACCAAGTATAATAAATATTCTGCAGCGTATGATTATCTACGCCATTAAACACAACTAAAATGTTACAATTATCTCTGATTACTTTTGGAATTTGTGTATATCTCTGTGTAACATAAATCACGTCTGTATTTTTATGTCTACCTCGTGAAAATATTCTAGCTGGATTTGATTGTTTGTCCAGCATAACATCATCATACACTACTAAATTATTAATGAATCCATGAGGGCCAGTGGCCCTGAGATCATCTACGGATGGCGCTTCATCAATATCAGTAATAAAGTCTATGACATTGTCTTCATGTAACGATTTTGCCTTTTCATTAAAATCTTTAAGTACTTCGTAACATCGCTGATCATCTACAGATGGCGCTACTAAATATAATTTATCCCACTTCAGCCATCGCATTATTAGATTAAGCAGTAATTGCGTTTTCCCACTTCCAGATGGGCCTATTATAATCATTCTGATAGAATTCGGAAGCGCTGGATGGTGTTATCGCGAGAATGAAAAAAAAATGTACAACAAAATACCATTATGATAGAGTCATTGATGATTAGTGGCGATTCATCCATTTTCCATAATAATATAATGAAATGGACGAATCTGCATCATGTTAACGAAGCCTCAGATTGACAAAATCGACATTATGTCATAAAATGCAGATTCACCACATTTTCTATAATAATATTAATGAATGTGGTGAATCTGCATCATGTTAACGAAGCCTCAGATTGACAAAATCGCCATTATATCATTAGTGGCGATTCATCCATTTTTCTATAATAATATAATGAAATGGACGAATCGCCATCCTCAGATTAATAATATCAGGCCACTTCTTCATCTTTAAAATCATTTATTTCAACGTCAGAAACGAAGTTTCTAGAGACAGAGTCAGAATCAGCGATAGAAACTTCGTTTCTAGAGACAGAGTCAGAATCAGCGATAGAAACTTCGTTTCTAGAGACAGAGTCAGAATCAGCGATTCTCAACAGATATTTATTTACATATTCCTCTGCTGTTGGTGGAGCGTCTTTATGAGGCGTATACTTCGGTTTTCTTTTATTATAATAAAGTAACATCACCCTGTATCTGTTACCGCCACACGCTGTACATATTTGTATCTTTCCTCGCACTCCATTACCACACCGCAAACACGGTCTATTTCCTCTCGATCCTGTTCTAATCATATGGCTGTGATGAGCGCAGTATTCTTCTCGGCACGACTTTCCGCATGTCTGAGTCGATCCTTGAACTATCCAACGACAATTATTAGGTCCTGTCTGAAATGGCATTATTATATAATAATAATATTTTAATTATTTTTTAATTAGAAGTATATTCTGTATATTATATAATCATAGATATGACAGAACATATCATGTTTTATAACACAAAATATGACGCCGTCGAGAGTTTTAAAGTAGAATCTGATATTTACGAGCGGGGAATAATTATTCAACATTTTAATAAATTCTACGTGTTCTTGGATGATGATGAATTTAACAAATTCGCTGGGAACTTTATTAATGAGTCTTCGGTAACTGAAATAATTCCCAAATTCAAGCTTAGATATCCGGTGTTTGATCTAGACACCAAGTACGTGTGTGAAAAAACTAGGTATCGATACAGCGATCGCATAGACATAATACCAACCGACGAATTAATTAATACTAGCGACATCATCGACTACTTCGCTACATTATGTAATTGCGATCGTAAAGAAGTATTCTTGTTTGAAACTAACAGCGGCTATCATGTTCTTTGTAAATCAGCGCCAGTAACATTTGATCAACAACGAGATTTAACGAGTCGTGCATATGATAAGAAGAATCCCTGCTGGAAGGTTGATCGACAAGCTGGTCTTCATAGCATCAAGTTGAATAACACGTGATCACACAAACCAGGTGCGTTATGTAAAAAATTAATTTCACACGATGATCATTTTGACGCTAGTGACTTACTCGTCAGCCCAACCTGTATTCAACCTGATCGCGTTGAGATTCCCACAAACGATTACATCGTTACATCCAATGATATCTGCGATGAAATCCCACCAGCGGATATAGCTAGGATATCTACGGTACTTACTGGCAAACCCGATCAGCTCATCGACGTTGTTAGTGTATCAGAAAATAGATTTACTATATCGAGAGAACCAGGTCACATGTGTAACATCTGTGAACGCAGGCACGGATATAATGAGATACGTGAATACGTTGAAGACAAATGCGATAATTGTATCGTGTATATCAATGATGAATATTGTTATTATTCGATCTGCTGCCCTAGATCAACTGGGAAACAAATACAACTACCAAGAATCACCAGTGATTCTATAGATACTGTCGATGAAACAGCGGATATCAAAAAAGATAAAAGATATATAAAATATCTGATCAACGCGAGACGTATATTTCGTTACCCCGGATATCTAATTACCAGAAACGCCGATTACACATACACGGCGTTACCGACACACGAATCAGGACCTGGTTGTAAAGCGCTACCTAATGACTACATCGACGGTTCTGCATGTGGAATGGGGAAATCTGAATCGGCGTGGAAATCATTAAGAGATGATCAGTCCGTGCTCGCATTATCGTACAGAAAGACATTCACCGAGAAAATCAAATCCGATTATAATATTGAGTCCTACATGAACATCGATGGTTGTATTACATTTAACCCTGGAGATAGACGTCGGGTTGTTGTGCAATGGGAATCTCTACATAGAATCCGTGGAATTCCAGACGTGATTATTGTCGATGAATGGCATGGAATCCGCAGACAACAATTTCATTCAGCGAGACACAGCAAAGAACGATGGAATAAATTTATGGGATTAACAACGATATGCAAACGATTAATCGTTCTCGACGCAGATGCTAACGATGATGATCTAATATTATTCCGTGATAAGCTAGGACGTTCATCTATGAAATTTATCATTAACGATTACAAACCCGATCATGATAAGAAATTTCACATCGAACTTTCCCACGAGAATAATCTGAACTCGCTTCTAGAACGATTAAAAAGAATCACTAGTGATTCTAATGACAAAATCGCCGTATTCACGCATAACAAACAATATACCGATTACTCCGTTGAGGGTCTAGCTAAGCTCATTCAACATCTACGATATCATGTTAGATATTATCACGCCGATACAGACCCTGTTCAAAAGAAGTCTGACTTCAGCGATATCAATCACGCATTCGATGACATCGATGTTGTTATCAGCAATCACACTCTCGAAGCGGGAGTTAGTATCGTTGATGAACGATTCAAGGCTATGTACGTGTTCTCAGAGGAACTAGGATCTGTTGAGGCGACCAAGCAGGCTATCCATAGATTCCGTTGCGTTAACGAAATTCATTATTCGTCAACGAGAAAACAACGCTCTTGTAAACTACCGATATATCGTGAAGGCATTGAAAAGGTTATCGTGGATCGAGAAAGATTAATCGACAACGATACAAAATTATATAGAATTCCAAACGCTGAAGATCTACAGACTGGATTCGGATAGGCTTATATCAGTGACATCATCGACGAGAATAATTCCATTATGTACTTTACACCGCGATTGATTGATGCGATGAGGAATACCGGATATGAAATAATAGAACCACAAGTTGATGATTATGAGACGTGGTTGAAAAAAACCAACACCGATAAATCATCAGATAATTCTGATAATAAAATCGATTATGATAATGATCCTAATGTCGATGAATTTTTAAAGACGTCGATAGGTGAACGAATAAAACAATCCGAGACAAAGTCTCTAGAAGCGATGCTTCTTGATGACGATTCCATTGTTTATGAACGCAATTATCCTCAGTATTACAAATACGATCCTAATGCAAATCTAGAACCATATCAAGCAAAGAAATCTTTTATCAATTATATGTGTCAGTGTGATGTTAGTTTATTGCCAGCCTCGCAGATAGAACACTTGTATAAAAACTCAACGCAGATAAGACGAGCTCAGCGAATCATCGTTGATAAATTTAATAACGGCAGTGCAACCGCGAGAGAAGTATTTAGATCAGATAAAATTAGTCCTAAAGAGAAATTAATAATAATAAGAAGATTTCTAACCACATTGAATTTACCCGATATTGTAACTGACGATATAATGGTAACATCAGTATCGATATCAGGACCAGACCTTAGAATGTGCATCAAGAATATGATTAACGATCCTGATATCTTGCGCGATTATAATAATTTACTCGCTAACTGGCCAAGCATCTTTCCTGAAACAAGATTTCGATCAAATAAATTAACTACCAGAAACATTCTTGAAAAGATTAAAGCCATCTACAGAGGTTTTGGAGCATCATTAATCTCAGATAACAAAATAAACGCATCAAGATCAGACTACACAGTTACTTATCCTATGTGGCCTAAATCAGACTTTATTGATGATCCTCGTTGGATAAATTTCATCGATACGCGACAAGAATTCCATGGCGGTAATGACATCATCGCGGTAGATCAAAGAACAACCATGTTGAAGTTTCACATATGGAGCGTTAATGGATGGTTCAATAATTAACAATATCAATGATGCAGATTCATCCATTTTCCTAATAATAAATAATGAAATGGGCGAATCTGCATCGTGTTAACAAAATCAACACTACATCAGAAGCAATACTTCTTGATGCAGATTCATCCATTTTCCTAATAATAAATAATGAAATGGACGAATCTGCATCGTGTTATCATATTAATAAAATCAACACTACATCAGAAGCAATACTTCTTGATGCAGATTCACAAACTGTGAATTCGCCACATTTTCTATATAATAATAATGAATGTGGTAAATTCACACATCGTGTTAACAGAAACTTTGTTTCTAGTCTCAGATTAACCTATATCATCGAAATTGATTTATAATTAAAGCATAAAATAATTCTTATTAATAATAATCATGAAAGAAAAGATTTTATTATTTCAAGGCACCGATCAATACGATACTGCGATGAAGATAATAAACGATAATAAGGGATCATTAGTCTCGAAGAATGGTATTAGATTTGCTAATACTAACGAGCGCGTAGATAGTGGTTTCTCGAAAAAATCAATAAGCGACGTAACAACGATAACTCGTAGAAATAAAGTACGTGATCGTTTGCGAAGAAAATTAGCTAACAGAACAATATCATTCAACTAGAATTATTATTATAATGACCAATATGGTTGATACACGTGTTATGTTTATCCTAGGTACCGACACAAATTATTTTCACGATAAAATGATTGTTGATGAACGAGGTAATAATTATTATATACCACCGCGAGATACTGAACTGACTTTCAGAGTGATCATTAATGAGATAGTTCCGATTATTGGTAACGGCACTAATATATCTCCGTCGTTGTTTTATCAGGTAATGAATTTGTTTTCGATTGAATTACGGTGGAGATTTAATCTACTACGTATGTCAGAATCTGCTATAGTTGAATATCTTGGACGTCCTCTTAACGATAAAGAAATTTTAACCAAGAATGAGGTTGATGGTTATATTATTGATAAAATCTGGCCAACGATCAGAAATGATTATAATAATCTGAATATCAATCTAGGTAGACGTCAAAGAAATCAATAAAGATAAATCGCCATCAGATTAACCTAATATCATAATATGTGGATTCACCACATTTCCTATAATAAATAATATGATTGTGGTGAATCCACATCATGTTAACGAAGCCTCAGATTAACAAAATCGACATTATATCAATGATGCAGATTCATCCATTTTCCTAATAATAAATAATGAAATGGACGAATCTGCATCGTGTTAACAAAGCCTCAGATTAACAAAATCGACATTATATCAATGATGCAGATTCACCACATTTTCTATATAATAAATAATGAAATGTGGTGAATCTGCATCGTGTTAACAAAGCCTCAGATTATCAAAATCAACACTATATCATTAGTGGCAATTCACCACATTTTCTATATAATAAATAATGAAATGTGGTGAATCTGCATCGTGTTAACAAAACCTCAGATTATCAAAATCAACACTATATCATTAGTGGCAATTCACCACATTTTCTATAATAATATAATGAAATGGACGAATCGCCATCGTGTTAACAATCACGAGTGTTGTCAAATTTGAAAAGTATTATCAATCACTAATGTGTGATAATATTTACTGCGATGATTATTCAACCCCGCACAAACACTGCGTTAACTGCAATAATAGTTTTATAAAACACGGAGAAAATCAACGATGTCAAGATTGCCGATCATGGACCAAATATCTATATTGGTTGATGGACATAGTGTATTTTTAGCTACAAGATCTTAAATTTTCAGCTTCTTGCTCTCTTGCTATACTTCTTGTAACGCTTCTCTTGATCTCTCTCATTTTACGTTTAAAATCTTTATGTAATCTTCTTCTTTCTTCGTCAGAATCTAATATTTCTGGTTCAACTCTCAAATATCTTTTTTGTTCAATATTTTGGTGATTATTTAATTTTTCTTCGCGTTTATCAAAGTTTATGCGTTCTTGTTTAGATAATTTCTTTTTACACTTCGCGATATCGAATTCAGCTTCTTCTTTATTAATCAATTTTGCTTCTCGCCATATGTTATAAACACGTGTTAAACTAATGCCGTATTTACGAGCGATCTCATCAGCTTTCACGGAGTCTCTCATCATAATGATATTGACTTTATCGGTTATGTTAAGATCAATAATTTTCTTTGGCATATTATTATGTTAGAATAAATAATAATAATAATAATAATAATAATAATAATAATAATAATAATAATAATAATAATCAAATTAACACGATTAAATGCTGATCTGTGTGTTATTATTATTATTATTATTATTATTATAAAACAAAATGAATAAACACATTCCATGGATTATAAAAACCCGTTGATAAAATAGCTAGCATTATTTACATACTGTTGAAAGTCTACAATCAGATCATTTAATATCAATCAATAATTATTATTGTATCTTCCGATAAATTATTTTTTTGTTAATTATTTTTTGTAGGATAATAATATCACAGAACTTTTTCAAGTCCGGGTTGCATAAGCAATTACCTGAGAAATCTCTCAAGTACTAGGCCGGACTTGAAAAAGTTCTGTGATATTATTATCCTACAAAAAATAATTAACAAAAAAATAATTTATCGGAAGATACAATAATAATTATTGATTGATATTAAATGATCTGATTGTAGACTTTCAACAGTATGTAAATAATGCTAGCTATTTTATCAACGGGTTTTTATAATCCATGGAATGTGTTTATTCATTTTGTTTTATAATAATAATAATAATAATAATAATAACACACAGATCAGCATTTAATCGTGTTAATTTGATTATTATTATTATTATTATTATTATTATTATTATTATTATTATTATTATTATTATTTATTCTAACATAATAATATGCCAAAGAAAATTATTGATCTTAACATAACCGATAAAGTCAATATCATTATGATGAGAGACTCCGTGAAAGCTGATGAGATCGCTCGTAAATACGGCATTAGTTTAACACGTGTTTATAACATATGGCGAGAAGCAAAATTGATTAATAAAGAAGAAGCTGAATTCGATA
>JAECUM010095800.1:0-42193 GCA_016617855.1 Megalonaias nervosa | reverse complement strand
TACTGAGACTACTGAGGCTGGTTACTATGCTGAATATTAGAGCATCATCATGGCTGACTACAGAAACTGACAATAAAAACATGGTTACGTTTATATTCATTATTTCAGTAGTTTTTGCTGGATTTCAGTGAAATAAAAAACAGCTTACCTTGTATAGTGTCTGTTATTTATATATTTCCACTTTATATACTCCTACATCCCATCATACAAGAAGTCCCAGTCATGTAAACTGTTTTGAATCCCACAAAATAAATCCAATATTTACATATATACATACAAAAACATGAATGAAATCCACACTCTAATTACAAAGTTGAGAGTGGTACCTCTCAAAACAGTCATCCACACATAAATGTACTTGGCATTGTTTGCATCCTATGAGAACTTCATGTCTCCTCCTTTCCCTTACACACATCTTGTATATTCCAAGATATGCCCACATCTCCTTGATGCTGGTTTCATACCATTTCAAGTCTTGCTTTTGGTCCCCCATTTTCTTGGCATAATCATTCGTTTCTTTCACAAGCTTTTCCACCAGACATTCAGGAAAAAACTTGAGAAAAAATTCTTTCTCATTGCTTAGTGGTCCAAGCTCAATTGTTGAAACCAACATGAGAATCGAAATGATTGATCTCGAACACGGCGAGGTCATCACTCCATTGTGCAAGTGGGACTATGTCCTCCTTGTCATCCAATTCAAAATCACATCTGGTGTTGAAACAGGACTAACATCAATATCTGATCCATTTTCTAAGAATGATCCATTAAACTCTTCGATATCACTTGCACTGAACCCTTCAAAGTCGCTCATATCTGAATCGAAATCCATCTTTGTTTATCTCAACTACACATGTTTCGTAAATTGCAGGAAAACCCTTCCAGTGTGTCTAAATTTAACCTCTCAGCTTTCAAACTTGTATCAAAATGTTGAGTAAACAGTCCTCTCATTGGTTATGATAATCAAAAATATGTAAACTTGTGTACTATCAACCAATCAACGTTTAGTTAACATAGCGGTCATGTCTGCATAGATGTGACACTGGGGTTTCGAGTACTGCTGAACTTTACACACATAAGCGACACTGGGGTAGTAAATAAGGCTTATCGACACTGCATATATGCGTCAGTGGGGTTCAGGAGCTATTTACAGGTGACGCTTAGATGCAGCAGTCATAGCTAAAGGGTTAATAGGTATACCCTTCCAGTTTTATGAGGAAGAGAAATGCACCTCACAAAATTTATAATGGCAACTACAAACCATGACAACATGAGAGCTTATTTTTTGACAAGATAAATGTCAATTTCATTAGGAGTACAGTATGTAGCAGATGAGGGTAGATGTACAAAACTTGGCTTTTTTGGTCAGACATTGTAATTTTCTGCAAGGCATTTTGGGTATAAGTGGTACATAAAGGATGTCAGTATATTTAATGAATACATAAAAGGAAATATTTCATGAGTGAAGTGGCAGACATTGTATTATCACATGTGGCAGACATTTTATTGTCACATGTGGCAGACATCGTATTGTCACATGTAACAGACATTGTATTGTCACATTGGCAGACATTGTACTGTTACATGTGGCAAAGCTTTAAGTGACAATGCAAAATGTTTCCACTTAATAAGTGAAATATTTTCTTATATCTACTTCAGAAAACATTGATTTTCTCTATATTATACATCTTTTAATGCAAAAACTGTTAATTTGCATTGATTTTTTCCTCCATCTGTTGCACCCAAATTTTGATTGTCACTTCATTTTCGGTCGGCAATCAACCCTCATTAACGCTCAATTTCTCCATAATTGTCTTATTATGATTATGTTGAGAGTTAGAATTGCTGCTTATTTAATAAATCAAGCATTTTCCTATAAATGTTTCTGTTGTATAGGGGTAAAAACACAATACTGTATGAGTGACAGATTATCAAATAGAAATAGTTTATATAACTTCAGTCACTAATCATTTTGCAAGATTCATGTAGAAAACAAATTATAACAAGTTAATACATGAAGCATACATTTTTGTTGTTTGTTCATTTGTAGGCAGTTTTTGATAATAAATATGTACATGGTGGTGCACAGTTTTGACACATTTTAAGATCAGTTTATTGTGATAAGTGAGAGAGAAAGGTAGAGCAGAAGATGAAGAAAAATGAAATAGGACTAACATTGAATACATATTTGAAATAATGTACATAAGGGCAGATATATATTCTATAAATGGGAAAAGAATGTAGTTCCAAAAGTGATACCACCATTGTGGTGATAAAAGTGGTATCATCACTGTGGTGATATTTTTTTCCCAGTGATATATCTCAATATCTCATTATAAAATAACATACTTTTACTTATTCACTCCTTATAGCAATGACAATTTGTGGAAAGTTGAAGTATATTGCCAAATTTTGATGGTTTCTTTTTAACAGCAACAACAAAACAATACATGTATTTTATTTGTATTCATGTATTATAAGTAAGAAAACTATTACATGCTATCAGAACAGTGACAGAGACATGTACTGTAACTGTTGACCATGAATATGGCTGTACATGTGTTTGTCTGTCACAATGCTGGTTGAGTTTAAGTCTGTTTTAAGGCACTGGGGTAGGCCATCAGTTTTCTTTGAACACATTCTAGTTTATTTCCTTTATCCTGTCAGCTGTTTTGCCTGCAACAGAAGAGCAAAAGTGATGTTGACTCAGGTGACTCATCCAGCAGCATTGACTCAATGTATTTCAGAGGAGTCTCTCTAGCCTCATTTTCAGGTAAGTTTGCACCTGTAAATTCAGCTTTATTTATTTATTATTGATTTTCCAACAAGTTCTCACACCTTGATATTAAATACACTTAAACATACCTGGACATTAAATATATTGTAACACACCTTGATATTAAATACAGTGTAACACACCTTGATATTAAATGCACTGTAACATACCTTGATATTAAATGCATTGCAAAACTGTAACACACCTTGATATTAAATACACTGTAACACACCTTAATATTAAATACACTGTAACAAACCTTGAAATTCATTACACTGAAACATACCTTGATATTAAATATACTGAAACATACTTTGATATTAAATACACTGTAACATACCTTGATATTAAATACACTGAAACACACCTTGATATTAGATACACTGAAACACACCTTGATATTAGATACACTGAAACATATCTTGATATTAAATACACTCTAACATACCTTGATATACTGAAACAACTTGATATTAAGTGCATTGAAGCATACCTTGATATTAAATACACTGTAACATACCTTGATATTAAATACACTAACATAGCTTAGTGGATAACTCCTTATTAAGGATTATTGCTTGTGAAATGTTTCTGTTTGTAAATTTTTGAAATGCTACTATTTACTTCTATAAGGATCCCGCAATCCAAGTTTCATAAAAATTGTACAAGTTGTTATCCTGTTTTTGCACTACTCTTAGTTGAATATATGGGTAGATAGTCACAAATTTTCCCAGTCATTTAAAGCAGAGTATTTGAAAATAAAATTTAATTAATTTGCAAAGGTTGAAGAATATAGATTCCTTATTGAATACACTAAGTAGGGAAGTTTTTCAGTATTACAGTTGTTGAGATCACATCAGACTTCCATAACAGTAAGGCAGTATGGTCAATTTCCAGCAACTAGTAAATTACTTATACTTTCTGTAACAGTGAGTCAGCATGACCAGTTTACAGCAACTAGTAAATTACTTATACTTTCTGTAACAGTGAGTCAGCATGACCAGTTTACAGCAACTAGTAAATTACTTATACTTTCTGTAACAGTGAGTCAGCATGACCAGTTTACAGCAACTTGTAAATTACTTATACTTTCTGTAACAGTGAGTCAGCATGACCAGTTTACAGCAACTAGTAAATTACTTATACTTTCTGTAACAGTGAGTCAGCATGACCAGTTTACAGCAACTTGTAAATTACTTATACCTTCTGCAACAGTAATGCAGAATGGTCAGTTTAGAGCAACTTGTAAATTTATTACACTTTCAGTAACATTAAGTCAGCATGACTGATTGACAGCTACTCATACATTTCTTACAATTTTCAAAGGTCTTGTATAGACTTTTTTCACTTAATCACATTTGTTCATAGTACTGCTGTTATGATATTAACTTTGCATACAAAGTTTTCTTTTTCATTATTTAATAAAAGACAGAAAATGTAATTTTTCATCCAGTCTCCCTGAGAGTTCTTAGAGTTATAATACATCAAGTAAATCATATCATTTCAGACTGTGCGGCAAGTGTTGACTTTACAAAAATCTACTACCTTCAATATTCATGTTCAAAGTATATTACATTTACAGGGATAATTTAACTTGTTGTACTGCTGACATTAGTAACTTTTATATTTGGACTGGGGGCCCCAGGTGCCACAGTAGTTTACTGTGCTCACCTTTACTGATCACTGCCATCTCACCTCTGTTCACCTGTGTTCAGATCACAAGCTTAGCCAGTTCTGGTCTGTGAGAAAGCTGCAGTAGCTTCTTACCAGGGATTTCCCCAAGTTCTTCCTCCAACAATTATACTGACTGCCATGCATGGCCTATCTTGCACTGAGAAATGGCATTTAACAGAAAACAACAGCAAAATATTTAGAGTGACTGGGCTTCACTCTCATGAATATGTTCCCTGATCACATTAACGTTTGGAATATAAATCCTACTTCCTCCCAAATCCAGCCCTCCCAAAAGATGAAAATTAGTCTTTCCTGTCAGTGTTATATAAATAGGGCAGTAACTCTTGACATTACCTCCCCTTGCAGTTGATCGGTAGTAGTCGTAGTTCTATGCTTTCTGCTGTGAACTGACATTACATCATGCATATTATGACCAGGAAGTGAACTGGAATTTGTGCAAATTTCATCAATCTATTGAGGATTTGTTGTTTTTTTTCTTATATATTAAGGATTATTCTACAGGTGGTGTATGTTGTTTTCTGATTTAGACTATAATTTTCTGGATTTTTTTCACATATGTAGACTTAGTTTATGCAGTCTCTGACCGCATGGTTCTTGACAGCAACATTGTAATAGAGAATGTTATAGGTCATATTGCTCACACTGTTTTGTTGCCCCATGAATAATGGGTTTAAGGCATTGTTAATGCAGTTGCCCCATGAATAATGGGTTTAAGGCATTGTTAATGCAGTTGCCCCATGAATAATGGGTTTAAGGCAGTTGAATATTGATTTATTCTTTATTTTGTTTACTTTAACATTTCAGACTAATTAATGATGGCAGAATATATTAAACGCAAGAAATTAAAAGCCACAAAGGGCACTCATGACTTGTTTCTTGCCTGTTTCTACAAGGTGTACTTTACCATCTTCTTGCAGCCAGCTGGTTAGAGAATACATGGTTAGACAATACATGGTTAGAGAATACATGGTTAGACAATACATGGTTAGACAATACATGGTTAGACAATACATGGTTAGACAATACATGGTTAGACAATACATGGTTAGACAATACATGGTTAGACAATACATGGTTAGAGAATACATGGTTAGACAATACATGGTTAGAGAATACATGGTTAGACAATACATGGTTAGAGAATACATGGTTAGACAATACATGGTTAGAGAATACATGGTTAGACAATACATGGTTAGACAATACATGGTTAGAGAATACATGGTTAGACAATACATGGTTAGAGAATACATGGTTAGACAATACATGGTTAGAGAATACATGGTTAGACAATACATGGTTAGAGAATACATGGTTAGACAATACATGGTTAGACAATACATGGTTAGAGAATACATGGTTAGACAATACATGGTTAGACAATACATGGTTAGAGAATACATGGTTAGACAATACATGGTTAGACAATACATGGTTAGACAATACATGGTTGGTTAGAGAATACATGGTTAGACAATACATGGTTAGACAATACATGGTTAGACAATACATGGTTAGACAATACATGGTCAACTGTACAAAAAACTGGAAAATCAAAGATGGAAAATTTGTTCTAATGCTGAGTCTTTGACCAGCCTGGTAGGGGGGATGCCTATGGCCCCCACCCCCCAACAAATATAACATACTTTACCTATGGCTACAGTTACATTTAGGGAAATGGAAGAAACTGTGACTTCTCCTCAACAGTCTGTGCTGTCTCAGGTGTTACATGTGCATTGCTTGGTACAACAAGCATTGATCGAGTTGGTTTAGTTCAGGTCAGTTTTTGCCCATTCTGCCATCATCTGTCTCATTTGAGAATTTTGACACTTTGGGGGAGTATCCACCCAATTCTAGGCAGCCCAATAGCCTTAAGTGCCCATGCATGTCCAAGTATGGCCTTCAGGCCAGTATGGCAGGGTGGCCTTAAGTGTTCAAGCATGGCGTTTGGGCCAGTATGCTTGGGTGTCCTTAAGTGCCCATGCATGTCCAAGCATGGCCTTTGGGCCAGTATGTCGGGGTGGCCTTAAGTGCCCATGCATGTCCAAGCATGACCTTTGGGCTAGTAAGTCAGGGCAGCCTTAAGTGCCCATGCATGTCCAAGCATGGCATTCGGGCCAGTATGTTGTGGTGGCCTTAAGTGCCCATGCATGTCCAAGCATGGCCTTTGGGCCAGTCTGTCAGAGTGAATGAGGTTTATACATGACTTGAATTAGCCATGCCATTTGACCATACCTCAGTTTGATGCTGTGTTGGCTGCTGACTATACCATCCAGCCATCCAGTCTGAGACCCATACCATTCAGTGACCATATGGCTTCTGTAACATATCATCCTATGCCTCATCAAGTAGAGCCATTGAATATGACCATTCTCCAGTCCAAGTGCCCAACACCCATACTGCTTAATTTGATTTCTACAAGCTATCAGTACCAATTCAATGACTACATCCTATGGATACAGTTAGCCGTTTAATCACAGCTTACCCTCTTGGATAGTACCAGGACAGTATTAGAGATGGCAGCCACGCCTCGTCTATGCCTCCAGGAATGTATTATCCATACATTGATCTTGATGCTAACCAGGACAACTGCACACTGTGTCTGTGGATAAGCCTGATGATGTTTCATGCTCAGATTCCACTATGGAGAGGACTTAGTGTAGCTTTACGACTGCTATGCAGGAAATGTATTGGATACTGCCAAATTCAGAATGTCCTCTAGCTCACTCATTTATGCAAGCATACAAGGTCACGCCTTCAGTTGATATTGACAATGTGGAACTCAGCCTTTTCTTCCATCTCCTTGGGTAAGTAAAGGAAATTGCTGAGAGGTTATCTGTGAAGACCAGCAATCCAGGCAGTTCCAGGGTCATTTTTCTGTGAGTCAGCTATTGGCATTTTCTTTGCATCTCACTGGTATAAGACCCATACTGATTCCTTATCTACAGATCTCCCAGCACTATACAAAAGCTATACAGCAGTCAGTCTGCCGGTGTTCTATAAGGTGAATAAAGGGATTCTTCACACCACTTTGAAACCTGTTAAAAATTTAATAGCCATATCTTCATTGTAGCATTTTGCATCTTGGCGATCATCAGGCTTTCGACATCTGGCAAAGAACATGTCTAGGAGTTGAAGGCAATGATAGCAAAGTTAATTAACAGAGCAATTCGATGGCAAATGATTTGATGGCTTCTGTCAACCATGACTTGGTACAACAGGATTCATTCTTATGCTTAACCTCAAGCCATACCATGTCGTGACCTACAAACCACTCTCATTGTTTGATGTTCATTGGCAAGATAGACTACATGCAGAGGCCCAAGACCTGCCCTTCCACCTCAGTGCACCTCCACCAATGCCTTTCAAATCATCTCTGAATAATTTTCAGAGCTGTGATAACTGGAGACAAAGGGATATGGGATAATTCACTACATAACTGTGATAACTGGAGACAAAGGGATATGGGATAATTCACTACATAACTGTGATAACTGGAGACAAAGGGATATGGGATAATTCACTACATAACTGTGATAACTGGAGACAAAGGGATATGGGATAATTCACTACATAACTGTGATAACTGGAGACAAAGGGATATGGGATAATTCACTACATAACTGTGATAACTGGAGACAAAGGGATATGGGATAATTCACTACATAACTGTGATAACTGGAGACAAAGGGATATGGGATAATTCACTACATAACTGTGATAACTGGAGACAAAGGGATATGGGATAATTCACTACATAACTGTGATAACTGGAGACAAAGGGATATGGGATAATTCACTACATAACTGTGATAACTGGAGACAAAGGGATATGGGATAATTCACTACATAACCCCAAAACCATCCTTGATCTGTACTGAATATATGAGGACAAGTTGCTAATCAGTTGTGGAGGCAGTTTGTATAGACGGGTTATAACCCCAGTCCTCCACCCACTGACTTGTGTCTACATCTAACTACAGCTATAACCCCAGTCCTCCACCCACTGACTTGTGTCTACATCTAACTACAGCTATAACCCCAGTCCTCCACCCACTGACTTGTGTCTACATCTAACTACAGCTATAACCCTAGTCCTCCACCCACTGACTTGTGTCTACATCTAACTGCAGCTATAACCCCAGTCCTCCACCCACTGACTTGTGTCTACATCTAACTACAGCTATAACCCTAGTCCTCCACCCGCTGACTTGTGTCTACATCTAACTGCAGCTATAACCCCAGTCCTCCACCCACTGACTTGTGTCTACATCTAACTGCAGCTATAACCCCAGTCCTCCACCCACTGACTTGTGTCTACATCTAACTACAGCTATAACCCTAGTCCTCCACCCACTGACTTGTGTCTACATCTAACTGCAGCTATAACCCCAGTCCTCCACCCACTGACTTGTGTCTACATCTAACTGCAGCTATAACCCCAGTCCTCCACCCACTGACTTGTGTCTACATCTAACTGCAGCTATAACCCCAGTCCTCCACCCACTGACTTGTGTCTACATCTAACTACAGCTATAACCCTAGTCCTCCACCCACTGACTTGTGTCTACATCTAACTGCAGCTATAACCCCAGTCCTCCACCCACTGACTTGTGTCTACATCTAACTGCAGCTATAACCCCAGTCCTCCACCCACTTGCCACTGACTTGTGTCTACATCTAACTGCAGTCAGCCTTAAGTAGGCACCAGTCCTGTCTTGGTGTCTTGGTTGAATTTACACAAATTGAACCCATAGCCAGGAGTTGCTGAAGCTCCTTTAGTACAAAACCTGTTACTTGATAGCAGTAGCTTTGGCTTGCAGAGTCAGTGAATTACATTTCATTTCTGTTGATCCAGCCTATCTTCCTGTTGTTATCAGATGGCTTGGCATTCCTTATGACATGATCAATTTCATTGCCAATAACAGGTTGATAGTATTGACACATCCCAAGAGTCATCATATGACCTCTCTTCTGTATTGACACATCCCAAGAGGCATCCAAGCAGGATTTGATATTTACTGTTAGACATTATTTCAAGTAAACTGAATTTATTTGTAGAGCTCAAAGGTGTCTCTTCCATTAAACCTGGCAAAGAGGACACAAGCCCTCTCATAATGGTTGAAGTGGGTAATACACATGGTATACTGACATCTCGCCAGAACAGAGTTGCCTCATGAGATTAGAGCAATGCGTGCTCAAATGCTGGCCGCATACCACATCAGTGGGGTGGTTGCCCATGAGAGGTAATGTTGTACACAAACTTGTTGGTGCCAAGAAAACTGGCTATTTAAGTGGCTGCCTGTGGGGTGCACATATAAGAAGGGGATTTCTGTAACAAGAATTCACTTGGATACATATCGTACCAAGAATTCACTTGGATACATGGGATACTAAGAATTCACTTGGATACATGGTGTACCAAGAATTCACTTCGATACATGGTATACCAAGAATTCACTTGGATTCATAGGATACTAAGAATTCACTTGGACACATGGTGTACCAAGAATTCACTTGGATACATGGGATACTAAGAATTCAAGAATTCACTTGGATGCATGGTGTACCAAGAATTCACTTGGACACATGGGATACTAAGAAATCACTTGGACACATGGTGTACCAAGAATTCACTTGGACACATGGGATACTAAGAAATCACTTGGACACATGGTGTACCAAGAATTCACTTGGATACATGGGATACTAAGAATTCACTTGGACACATGGGATACCAAGAATTCACTTGGATACATGGGATACTAAGACATCACTTGGACACATGGGTACCAAGAATTCACTTGGATACATGGGATACTAAGAAATCACTTGGATACATGGGGTAATAATTTTGTGGATTCATGGGATACTAAGAATTCACTTGGACACATGGTGTACCAAGAATTCACTTGGATACATGGGATACTAAGAATTCACTTGGACACATTGTGTACCAAGAATTCACTTGGGTACATGGGATACCGAAAAATCACTTGGACACGTGGGATAGTAAGAATTCACTTGGACACATGGGGGTACCAAGAATTCACTTGGATACATGGGATACTAAGACATCACTTGGACACATGGGTACCAAGAATTCACTTGGATACATGGGATACTAAGAAATCACTTGGATACATGGGGTAATAATTTTGTGGATTCATGGGATACTAAGAATTCACTTGGACACATGGTATACCAAGAATTCACTTGGATACATGGGATACTAAGAATTCACTTGGACATATGGGATACTAAGAATTCACTTGGACACATGGGATACTAAGAATTCACTTGGACACATGGTATACCAAGAATTCACTTGGGTACATGGGATACCGAGAAATCACTTGGACACATGGGATAGTAAGAATTCACTTGGACACATGGGGGTACCAAGAATTCACTTGGATACATGGGATACTAAGAAATCACTTGGACACATGGTGTACCAAGAATTCACTTGGATACATGGGATACTAAGAATTCACTTGGACACATGGGATACTAAGAATTCACTTGGACACATGGCATACTAAGAATTCACTTGGACACATGGTGTACCAAGAATTTCACTTGGATACATGGGATACTAAGAAATCACTTGGACACATGGGATACTAAGAATTCACTTGGACACATGTGATACCAAGATTTCACTTTGATACATGGGATACTAAGAAATCACTTGGATACATGGGGTAATAATTTTGTGGTTGTTACAGATCATGAGTTTTATTAATGAACAATAGTATGTCCATGGATATAATGCCCCCCCCCCCAACTTTGTGAATTTAAATAGTGATAAAAATAAAGCTTTTTCAAAATGATGAACATTGATAATCATGAAAGTAATGAACTGTCAGGTTTGTTATTAAATGTTATTGTTGTTGTTGTAGGGTTTAATGCCATTATTTAGCACAAGACAGGCAGTACATGGCGGCCAATATAAATGGTGAGGAAGAACCCGGGAAAACCTCGGAAAGAACCACCGACCCATGTGAAGCTACTGGCAAGCTTTCTCATGTACCCACATTGGCCATGCCTGAGACTCAAACCCATGCAGACAGAGGTGAGACGGTAGTGATCCGTAATGGTGAACACTGTAGACCACTTGGTGTTATTAAATGAAGTTTTCAATTGATTGCATCATATTTGCTATGTTTTATTTATTTATTTTCTTGTTATTTTATGTTTATGTGTATTTACAGCATATCTGACAAGGTCTTTCATTGAGGAGTCAGCACTACCAATGAGGTTATTCACTGTAGGCAAGAGTTATGTCCCTTGCACACAAAATAGTCTACCTGGTCTTTATGGAGGGATACAGTCGGCAAAGGTACGAAACTCATAACTTAAAGATGATGGTGTTCAGTTCGAGGTTTTGAGGACTTTATGGTGTTTAGTTTGATGTGTTGTGGACCTAAAGTTGTTTAGATGGAGGTTTTGAGGACTTAATTGTGTTTAGTTTGAGGTGTAATGGACCTAAAGTTGTTTAGATGGAGGTTTTGAGGACTTGATCGTGGTTTACTTGTGCCAGAAGAGTTTTGTTTGTAATGCTTCCAGGGAATCAGAAAGCAGTTATTTGCTACAGTCAAACCAAGATTCATGTATTTTAATCCATATTTACAAAACTAATAAATATATACTAGCACATTTTTGTGATGTTATGGTAGAGATTGTGGAAGATATCAAATATTTCTGTTTGGTACAGCATCACATTTAAGACACTGATATCAAAATTAAATCACATTTAAGACACTGATATCAAAATGAAATCACTGTTTGCAACAAGTTGTATGAATTTTATTGCTGCACATTTTGGCTCCAGTCAGTTAGGGTGCATTACAGTTATGTGTATTACAGTTCTAGTGTATTACAGTTCTGGTCTATTGCAGTTATGTGTATTACAGTTGTTGTGTATTACAGTTCTTGTGTATTACAGTTATGTGTATTACAGTTCTGATATATCACAGTTTTGGTGTATTACAGTTATATGTATTACAGTTATGTTTATCACAGTTATATGTATTACAGTTATGGTGTATTACAGTTATGTGTATTACAATTATGGTGTATTACAGTTATGTGTATTACAGTTATGTTTATCACAGTTATATGTATTACAGTTATGTGTATTACAATTATGGTGTATTACAGTTATGTGTATTACAGTTCTGATGTATTACAGTTATGTTTATTACAGTGATATGTATTACAGTTATGGTGTATTACAGTTATGTGTATTACAGTTCTGGTGTATTACAGTTATGTGTATTACAGTTCTGATGTATTACAGTTATGTTTATTACAGTTATATGTATTACAGTTCTGGTGTATTACAGTTATATGTATTATAGTTCTGGTGTATTACAGTTATATGTATTACAGTTATGGTGTATTACAGTTGTATTTATTACAGTTATGGTGTATTACAGTTATGTGTATTACAGTTCTGGTGTATTACAGTTATATGTATTACAGTTCTGTTGTATTACAGTTATGTTTATTACAGTTATATGTATTACAGTTCTGGTGTATTACAGTTATATGTATTATAGTTCTGGTGTATTACAGTTATACGTATTACAGTTATGGTGTATTACAGTTGTATTTATTACAGTTATGGTGTATTACAGTTATGTGTATTACAGTTCTGGTGTATTACAGTTATATGTATTACAGCTGTGGTGTATTACAGCTGTGGTGTATTACTGTTATATGTATTATAGTAATGGTGCATTACAGTTCTGGTGTATTACAGTTATAATGTGTTACAGGTATATGTATTATAGTTCTGGTGTATTACAGTTAATGGTGTATTACAGTTATGTATTAAAGTTCTGGTGTATTACAGTTATATGTATTACAGTTTTGGTGTATTACAGTTATGTTTATTACAGTTATATGTATTACAGTTTTGGTGTATTACAGTTATGTTTATTACAGTTATATGTATTACAGTTATATATGTATTAGAGTTATGGTGTATTACAGTTATATGTATTACAGTTGTGGTGTAATACAGTTATATGTATTACAGTTATGGTGTATTACAGTCATGTCTATTACAGTTATGGTGTATTACATTTATGAGTATTACATTTATGGTGTATTACAGTTATTGTGTATTATGTTACAACTCTATGGTCATAAATTAAGTAACAGAAAGAAACAAAACCAACAAGTTTTGAAAAACTTAGCAAACAATTTAATTGTCAGTGTTATAAAATGAAAATTTAAGAAGAACTTACAGCATTATGAATTGAATCCAAAACAGTCCTGAAAAAATTTATATAAAAGTCCAAAAGAATGAAAAGTTCCATATAAGTTTTATATCCTCAAATATACTGGTCCGACAACAGTTCTGACATGTCAAAAATAGCGTTGTCCAGAACTCCTTTGAATAATTCACAATAGTTCCAAAATAATATTATTGTCCAATAAGTACTTTCTATTTCCAGTGAATAATCCAAACATTTTTCCTCTTAAATAATATCTAAATACAACAAAATATATACGCAGACTTGATGTTTCAACAAGAACACAAGAAATAAGAATGAGAAAGCTGCCCAGTCTGAGCTACTTATATACAAGCAATAAGGTTAAAACGTTGTATATTATCACTCCTGCTATGTGACAAATTGCAAATTTCCAACATCATAGAAAAACTCACATAATTTAACCCATCCAATGGGATTAACTTAATTCTTCTAATTTCCCACCTGACTGACATGTACAGTGGGATAAAACCTGAAACTTATTTACTATTGATTTCATTATTATTTCATTATTAGTAACTGCCAACATGTACGTAAGCATCTGTTTATAAATCCTATGCAATTTTTTGTTCTATAATATCTTACAATAGACCCTATGCACCAACACCAAATCCAACAATAGATAATCACTACAATTTATAGTCATGAATAAAAATTACAAACATTAGACAAAATCATGTACCAGGAGTTACAAAAATATAGATATACATAACAATTACAATTGCAGAATGTTTTTCATGTGTTTGCAGACTTTTTTTTAAATATACCAATAGCTTTTAGGACCAATTTCCAATATTTCTTTTATTGATCATATTACAGCTTCAATAGCTACTTTGATGCAGAAATAAGAATATATTTTCAAGTTAAAATTAGGATGGAGAATGAAATTCTAAGAAAATATAGGTTACTCTAACTTGATTTTGAATATTTAAAAAAATTAGATAAAATAGACAAGATGTATGGTTTCTTCAGTTACAGCTTTCTTGTTTTTCAGTGTTGTGTACTGGGAATATGCAGATCTCCTGAGGAATCCTGGGATATGTGTAATAATATCAGAGAGAAAGTTATCAGCCTTATTAAACCCTTTAAGGTTCCTGTGAGGTCAGTTGATTCCAATGTCACTTTTATACATACATACACTTATAGATGCCTTATTTGAATGTTAAGGTTCCTGTGAGGTCAGTTGATCCCTGGGTCATGTTTATACATACATACACTTATAGATGCCTTATATGAATTTTTATAGCTTTAGAAAAACATTTTGTTTATTTGCACATCTTTTAGTCAAACTACATACCATGTGATTTTGGATGCAGGTTTAAGAACAAATAAAAAGTATAGAATCTATAAGAAAATATTTCTATTATTGATTTAAAAAGGACTGTCAAACAGTGATACATACACTTAAAAAAAAGGACTGTCAAACAGCGATACATACACTTAAAAAAAGGACTGTCAAACAGTGATACATACACTTAAAAAAAATGACTGTCAAACAGCGATACATACACTTAAAAAAAGGACTGTCAAACAGCGATACATACACTTAAAAAAAAGGACTGTCAAACAGCGATACATACACTTAAAAAAAAGGACTGTCAAACAGCGATACATACACTTAAAAAAAGGACTGTCAAACAGTGATACATACACTTGATAATTTGATAGCATGTATAATCTCATCATGATACCATTGCACAACCAGAGCTAAAAATATCTGATAGCCGCATGCCTGGGGCTACTCTAAATCTTAGATTAGGCCCTTTTCATATTTTAAATGAGTTTGCCCATCATGCCTGTCCAAAAAATGTTATCTAATTTTTCTAAATGAAACCTTGTGCTTCCCAACAAAATGCAACATTTTTATTTTGAAGTTTTTAGAAGACAATAATAAATTATTAATATTCGACCTACTGATGGGGGCACCATTTGTATGCCCCCCCCCCATATTATGAAAATCGTGTGCTTAACTGTATTAAAAGCTATAAACTTTTATGTGTAAAGAGCAAGCATGTGACTACTGAATGGGGAATAGTGCTATTTTTGTTCTCTGTAATCTACTGGTTACCAATAAAATTAGTGCTTACTTTAATGCATGAATAATAATGAACCGTTTCTTGCTGACACTGAATTGGTAATACACTTTTATTAAATATATCAAGCAGTGTCCATTAGATTGTTTGACAGTTGAAATTTTTGCAGCATTCAAAAAACATAACTACTGTAAGGTCCCTGCAGATTGTGTTGAAATACACAGACTAATCATCAAGATTGCAAGAGCAGAGGTTTGTGCCACAATTATTGAGAATTCACCACCCGAGTTTAAAGAAAATGTGAAATTGTTGGAAATCTCATCTGACCATTTAATTTCTCTAGATGGGATGGATGTATAAAATTATATGGCCTTGTCAGGCCAGGGGATTTTAAGTCAAAGCAAGTGTTATTTGTTTAAAAACCTCTTGCCCCAGAACTGTGTCTCAAACAAATTTCTTAGAGCACTGGAGCAATTGGACAATCGCTGACATCAGGACCTAGAGAAAAACATTGTGTGAAATAATATGAGAGAAGAATAAGTACATGCATCAATTTAATATGATTTTGTTTCTTTCTTTCATATTTAAATTACAGCAATTTCAGTATTGTGTCAAAATAATAGTAAAAATTAGGGCCATTTTGGGCACATGGAATTGGAGTTGGAGCTAATGGAATTTGAGTCAGGGTTGGGTGATTTGTTGAAAGTAACATGCCCTGGGACTGTGTCTGAAAAACACATTATTTGATCACTGTCAAATACAAGAAAAACATATGGCCCTTTCTGGCACACCGAATTGGATTCAGGTCTTGTGGAATTTGAGTCAGAGATTGTGAGATTTTAAAGTCATCAGCCCTGGGCTTTTGTCTGAAATTTCTTTTGTTGGAGCACTGACAGCTAAAAAATGTAAATGACCCTAGGGATGGCCAAGTAAAGTGTGCTTTGAAAATGGTCTTGCCAGTAGTATTACAATTGGGTGATTTGCGTGCTCTTAAAGCCAAGCCATGGACCTGCTCTACCCAAGGTGAATATCAATATCATGAACTCACTATATATTAACTGTACTCTTTGCTTGTTCCATGTAGCAAGTCATAGGTTAATGAGATTACATTAGAGTTACATTTTTGCCTGTGTTGTACTATTTTGTGTAACATGATTCTATAAGAAAAATTTTCACTCATTACTAAGCTGAATCTATTTAAAGCTATTCTTTCTTTAAAAATAAACTTATCATTAAAATTGAATTTAAATTTTTTTACTTGTAGGTA
The DNA here is from genome assembly GCA_016617855.1 of Megalonaias nervosa. Lineage (NCBI taxonomy): Eukaryota > Metazoa > Mollusca > Bivalvia > Unionida > Unionidae > Megalonaias > Megalonaias nervosa. The sequence continues at coordinate 25,138 of JAECUM010095800.1, read as the reverse complement.
CAAAAATAATATTAATGGGATGATTCTAAATGCATGTTTGCCATTCCATCTCCAGACTGGTTTTCATGTTCTAAATGCATGTTTGCCTTTCCATCTCCAGACTGGTTGTCATGTTCTAAATGCATGTCTGCCATTCTATCACCAGACTGGTTGTCATACTCTGTATCATTCTAAATGCTTGTTTGCCATTCCACCACAAGACTGGTTGTCATGCGTGTATAATGCTAAATGTTTGTTTGCCATTGCATTGCCAGACTGGTTGTCATACCTGCTTCTTGTCTACATTCCTCTGAAGAATACAGGATGGAAATTCAGATCTGGGTTCCCAGCCAAGAACAGTATGTTATGGTAAGGGCTTGCATCCAACATGCATCATGTTTCCTGCATTCTCTCTGATGCATTTTAGATATTCAACTTTGTAAAATAATTTTGCAATATGTCTACAAAATAAAAATGTGCAGTAAACTCCAAACGAGAAAGAGCTCTCATTTTTAGCAGACATCAGCTTTTTTCCACAGTGAACAGATGAAGTCTGATATCTATGCAAAATTTGAGGTGATAATGCTGGCAGGGGTGAGGTGAGGCAGTAGATTTATGACATGCACAGTTATGAATATACCAGTTGTTTATGAGTAAGACCTGTGTTGACTAAGTTCACAAAGAAAAATGTAAAATATTTTTCATTGGTTGAAGCACTTGGAATGGTCTCATTCAGTCAGCCTTAATAATAGTTGTTGACTTTTTTCTTTAAAGTCCTTGCTTGATTGGATAGGATCTCTAAATCAGTCAATTGAATTGATTGTTGCATTTATTTAATGCCACATGATACAGTATTTTTGAAATTGGCACTTGGAGTAGACTGTGACTCCATTGCAGATTGATTACTCAATAAGAAAGATGATCTTCAGTTCAAAGAAATTAAGAAAAAGGGCTGGTTAGAGTGAAGAGTTGAATAAGCAGACTATCTCTGTCAGTCAAAAAAAGTAAGTATTTGTGGGAAATTTTGTCTCCATGGATCTTATATGTTATGGAGCAAGAGATAGTAATATCAAATGTTTTGTAATGTTAAATAGTCTCTGAAAAAACTTGACTTTCAGCTTTAAAATTAAATTTAATTTTCTGCCACGAGCACTTGGGGTTTTTTGCCTGGAGGCCTAAGTGGTGTCTTGACCCCAGTTTACTTTCACTTTTTCATTATTTCTTTCTTTTCATGTTGGTAAATAACTTTTATATAAAAATGATTAAAAATAAAAAAGATTCCACAATGTGCTATGATATATCTCAGTATGATTATAACACCAAATCTTTCATTGTTGTTATTAGCACAGACTCCACCACTCTCACTCAGGAAAAGATGCATGTGTCTTGTATCCACTAGTCAAGGCAAGGCAAAAATAGAGTTATCTTTTCAGAACTGTCAGTGTACTTAAACCAGTGTTTACTGAATTTCAACTAAAATGTCTTAACACTTTCTAGTTTGTATTTATGACATAGAACTTGAAAGTAATATGGATGCTGTAACTCAGCATGAACAAAACTTGGAAATCATCGTTGACAAAAAGCTTGGAAATCATTGTTACTAGCAGCTCAAGAAACTCAACAAATTTTGAGAAATTGGAACATGAAGCATAATGGTCTTTTATGTTTGCAAATGGTATTGATTACCATATTTAATGATCTGACATCCATGTCTAAATCTATCATGCATCGTCCATATTTTGTTGGTCAGAGTGGAGAGTGAGTGTGATACAGTGGATTCTGCTAAACTCAAATAAATTGTTGTATAAGAAAATGTACATGTATAATTATTTGGGCTTAGAAACGAAATACTGTCATAACAAGAATGTCAGTTCATATGAATTTATTGTATGCAAAATATGTAAATATATGTTATAAGAATAAAGTCAATTCATCTGAGTTCACCGCATAGAAAATTTAAACTTTTAATAAGATATGAAATTTATGAAACTCACTGAATAATCTGTGAATTTATTTATTTTCATGGTGCCAGTTATGTCACTTTGTGAAGAAAAAGAAATTTACACTAGTATTTGAATTCATGGATTGAAGATGGAGTCCTCTTTCTACATAAGGATCATTATTCAGTGATCTTCTTTCTACATAAGGATCATTGATCTCAGAGCCCTCTTTCTACATAATGATCACAGTTCACTGAGTCTACATAAGGATCATTGATCACAGAGCCCTCTTTCTACATAATGATCACAGTTCACTGAGTCTACATAAGGATCACAGTTCACACTGAGTCTACTTAAGGATCACAGTTCACTGAGTCTACATAAGGATCACAGTTCACTGAGTCTACATAAGGATCACAGTTCACCGAGTCTACATAAGGATCACAGTTCACTGAGTCTACACAAGGATCACAGTTCACTGAGTCTACACAAGGATCACAGTTCACTGAGTCTACACAAGGATCAGTGTTCTGGGTCTTTAAATTTGTGATTTGAAGCAACTGCAAAGTCCAGGAAAATTGATATTCCACAATAAATATAGTGAATTCACAGTAATTCCCTAAGCTGTGAACTGCCTGGCATAAAGAAGTATCAGTCTAGTTTAAGGTTGTTATTCCATTCTGTTTCAGGTTGTTATTTCTTGTCTAATAAACTGATGTAAGATTTCCTTTTATTTCAGATGGGATCTGTCTCCATGTTGAGTGACTATGTCAGTAGACGACTCATGATCAGATGTGGAGAAAATCCAAATCATCTTCACAAGTCCTCACCAGTACACATGGTACTTAGATTTGAGGGGGGTCCTCACTAGTACACATGGTACTTAGATTTGAAGGGAGGGTCCTCACCAGTACATGTGGTACTTAGGTTTGAGGAGGATCCTCACTAGTACACATGGTACTTAGATTTGAGGGGGTCCTCACCAGTACACATGATACTTAGATTTGAGGGGGGTCATCACCAGTAGCCATGGTACCTGGATTTGAGTGGGGGGTCATCACCAGTACACATGGTACTTATATTTGAGGGGGGGTCCTCACCAGTGCACATGGTACTTAGATTTGAGGGCAGGTCCTCACAAGTTCTCACCAGTACAAATGGTACTTAGAAGTGGGGGGGGTGAATCACGAGTCTTAATCAGTACACATGGTATTTATATTAGAGAGGGGGTCATCACAAGTCCTCACCAGTACACATGGTACTTGGCTTGGTGGGGGGGGTCATCACAAGTCTTCACCAGTACTTACGGTACTTTGATTTGAGGTGTCCTTTCACTTCACTTATAGGAAAAAAAATTAAAGAAATGTAGGTATATACCAGTAACAAATCCATGTGTTTTTGGTGAAAGAACACTTCAGCAAATTTTTGAAGAAGTAAATATAGCAAAATCTAGAAACAATATTTCCTGCGGATTGGAGGATGCAGAATACGTCTAGTATACTGGTCTATGCATGTTGTAGAATAGGTTTAGTGTACCAGTCTATGACATGTAGAATAGGGGGTACTGTACAGATAGTATGAATTTCTGAGTGCACAGTGAAGTTATTTGCATTTGCAAAATGCACAATGGAGAGAATGTTGGCATACCTCTGTTATTTTCATGTACTGTGGCTGTAATTTCTTTGGACATTGTACTTGTGGAAATTGTGCATGATCTAAGCACACATCTAACCAAAATGACTGTGCCCATGTGCAAAAAAAAATCAGCCTGAATTTGTCTAAAGCACACTATGTTTAGCAGTTACCAAAAAAGAGGAACAAATTGTTGCCAGACTAGACAATACCAGCTTCTGAAAAGTGTAATGAATGAATTACTAAATATATAAAATGTAAAATAATGTTATTGGCTCTTTTATTTACAATTTACCTCTCAAGTCCAAGAAATGAAAATAACCAAGCAGAGCTAGCACTTTTTTGATAGATAGAAAATAAAGATTCAGAATTGCAAGATAATTTTGATAGCCCCTCTCTGATGGGACAAGTCCTGGGTCACTTGATCTAGTGAGAGACTTACTCAGGAATATTGTAGCCTAGAAGAATCTCTTAAATCAACCATGGTTGCAGGTCATCCATCCCAGCCTGGAACATCTTCTTTATGCCTGGTTCTGGTCAGGACAGCCTTGCAAAAAAAGAATTTAGACCTTTGATAGTGGAGATAATCTTGAGCAAAAAGGCTCTTCCACTCAAAAGGCTCATGAGGGAAAATGGTATGTTACTTAGGGACTAGTGTTGAGTCAGTAACATTGTCCCTTTCAGTGCCCTTATCCCTCAGCTAGCCAACATTATTCTCTGGCTCTACACGGAGAAAAGGTGGGCACCAGTTACCATCCAAGGCTACACTCCATGATATCTGAAACATTCAGGCATAATGGCAGAAGAATAATAGTCATGATAAAGTCCTATCAGACCTACTAGCTAATTTTGATTTGAAAAGGCCAAATCCTTCACCCTGTTTCCAAGTTGGACCTGTATATTGTCAAGGATAAATCCCGATAGTTTGAGCCATTAGCCCAGACTTGCTGAAGCTGTTACCATACAAATCGGTTTCTTGATAGCATGCAGGGCAAGCAACTTGCATTCCTTTTCAGTCAACCCAGACTATCTTCAGGTCAGATAAGATGGTTCATTAATTCTCATGACATAACCAGGCTTAGTGAGCAGTCAGAGAAACCATATGCTTCCTCTCATCTGTAGATAAGTCTAGAACAGCGGCCATGCAAGATTTTTTCCACACCCTCGAACACTATTTGAAACACACAGAGACAAGTCATGGCAAACACAAAAAAAGACTTTCCTCCCATGAAGGTAAGAAAGCATGACATCATCTCCAAAGCCTAATTCTTGTTGCTTAAGTGGACTATATGCTTGGCATACTCTGGCTTCTCAGAAGGTAAGTCATCTCTTGACAATTTCAGCTTGTGAAATTAGTGCAGTCTCTGCCAGCCTTGCATTGGAATGCATCATTTCAATCTGAGACATCACAGGAGCTGTTGATGTGCATGCAAATCAACCTTGAGTTTTTTCTCGGGAATTTAGCTTTGAAAAGACAAACCTGAAATCTGGTGGGTCATGTGGCTCCAGACCTAATTACACTAGCACAACCTCTTGGCTTCACTGGATTCGCCAGTGAATTTTTGAAGGTAACAAGATTTCAGTAATTATCTTAACCTAATAGAGCAGTCAATGTTCATGAGACTATATGCTGTGTTGCTTTAAGTAGGAGAATGGGTTTTTGTTCACATAGGGAATCCAATATTTCTTCCATAGAAGGATACCTAAGATATAGGTAGGATGCACAGTATTCCCATCTCCTATTACCTATTACTCAATGTTAAATATGATCAGTGAACATATTTGAAAGAGAAAGCAAATTTTTAAGTAATTTATGTTTCCCTGAGAATATGTACCTGATCACATTACTTAAAAACCCTCCCAACCACCCCACCATGTGAGCATCCTCATTGGTATATCGCTTTTCACTTAAAAAACTAGAGACACCTGGTAAGAATTATTGCCCTCTGTTTATATGAGATAGACAGAAAAGATGAATTTTCATCTTTTTAGTAGGGCTAGATTTGGTAGGTAGCAGGCTTATATCCCTAACATTAGTCTCAGAGAAACAAAATTTATAGACAAATTTGCTTTCTTGATCCTCACCCTCTCACCCCTGTTGAAATATAGAATTTTATATAAATTGTAGAGTAAAATGATGAAAGGTTATAAATCATTTAAATTTAACATAGTTCATGTTTAATATCTTCTTTTATTAATGAAGGATGGAAAATGTTTATAAAGAAATGTGAACTTCTTTCCCTTTTTTCCAGGTCTATGGAGAAGTAATGGACATTTCAAGATTAATTGGCTGCATGGTGGAATACAACAAACTGGATGTTCCTCAGCTGGTATGGTTGCTTTTATTGAGGGACATTGAGATAGACCTTACATCAGACCGGATAAAATTTATTTGAATTTAGAGGATGATTTTAAACTTGCATAAATTAAACATAAACATCAAATGTGGATTTATGGAGAAAGCAAATGAGGATGCAGTTGCTGATGCATCTCACTGCAGATGTAGTCAGAAGGAAAAGTTGTACTGGACAGTAAAACCTCTCCTTGTGACTAGTCACACCAAAATAAGGCCACTTGCTAGACAGTAGCTACTCTTTTTAATTACCAGGTATTTTGTACAGCAGTAAAGAGTGACCTCTAAAATCAGGCCAGATTTTCCACAGTATGGTCAATGGTCATAATTTGTTGGTGTCACTGTAATGGCTTTTCTCTAAGAAAGCAATAATGTTATGAATTATATTTGGGGGTGGGGGGAGGTTAGAGATATTCCTCCAAAGCCTCTGGCATGCTGTCTACTCTCTATTGCTATGAATAGTTTGTACTTTAATAATAGGAACTTTTCTATATTTAACTCTTCAGGCCTTTTAATATTGAAAAGCCAGTCAGGATTATGTAAAAGTTCAAACAAGACAGTCATAATACATTGATGTTCGTAGCAGCAAAGCTAATTGAGTGCTATGCACACACAAAAATGCTTGTGTTTACTCTGAGCCACATACTGTGGTCCATTTTTCAATATGAACTTTTTCCTGATGTGAATAATCTGAGTACCATTAGTCTTTGATTTTAGAAGGTCACCTTGAAATATTTATGTGATTGAAAAGTCCAGGGCATAATAGTTGCTTTTATGGCCACATCTTTTCCAAGGAAACTGTCTTCATACTGTACAATTTTTATTGCTCTTGGTTTTTGTTTTACAGGAGAAGAACACATAAGGCTCATGCAGTGAAAACAACAAGAAAGCATTAATAAAATATGGTCATAGTCCTTGCTCGTGCATGACATGTTTCGGCTTCTCTTCAATTGAAACAGAAGTATACAACTTGAAAAACTGTGCCTTACTTCAACCAAAATCCTGATTCTGTTGAAGATGATAATTGAAATGGTTTCATTTCCTGCAAGAAGAAAAAAGATTAGCAGTACAAGCAAAATTATCTTATTTAAGTGTTTCCTTGAAAACAGAAGTTAATTGTGCATAATTTTTTATTAAATAGAGGATCTTACTAAGTACCCATTTCATATAAAAATTTAGAAAGTGAGATGAGTAATTACTGTCTTTACAAGCTGTGGTGAGAAATTTAATTGGATGAGAACAAATGTTGACATTTGTGAAACTATGAAGTGTTTTTACATGATATAATATTGAGCAAATATTTTGTGGTTGATGATCCTGAAAAATGCATTGGTCATGTGATAATGTAAGGTAGAGAATGGACTATTCTACAGGTCATGTGATAATGTGAGATAAGGAATGGACTATTCTGCAGGTCATGTGATAATGCGAGATAAGGAATAGACCATTCTACAGGTCATGTGATAATGCGAGATAAGGAATGGACTATTCTACAGGTCAGGTGATAATGTGAGATAAGGAATGGACCATTCTACAGGTCATGTGAGATAAGGAATGGACTATTCTATAGGTCATGTGATAATGTGAGATAAAGAATGGACTATTCTACAGGTCATGTGATAACGTGAGATAAGGAATGGACCATTCTACAGGTATTGTGATAAAGTGAGATATTGAATGGACTTTTCTACACATCATGTGATAATGTGAAGTAAGGAATGGACTATTCTGTAGGTCATTTGGTAATGTAAGATAGGGAATGGACTATTATATAGTATGCAGGGTCTATTTTAAGACATGTTATTGCAGAAATATCACACACTTTTCAAAATCATGCAGAATAATCAACCAAAATGGGAAAAAATGGTTCATGAGTTTTGCAGGGGTTAACTTTATTTCATCATTAAATCACTTCTGTATTTTGAAAATTCACACTTTCTTTTTGTAATCAAAAGAAAAAAAATTATATAACATATAATACCTATCAGTTTGTTTTCTTTTCTTTTAAATCGACAAAAACTTGGATGTCTCATCTTTGTACAGCATTTTCAGCAGCAGTTTCATCTGATTTGTATTAATCAGAGGCCACAAGAGCTAATGGAATGTTGTCCCTTCATTCAGCTTGCACCATTTGTTTTCTGTCATATGTGTGCAGTTGTTTGTAATATGCACTCATCTTGAACTACAGGGACAAAAGCAATAAAACATGACACATAGTCTAATTCCAAATATCTATCAAGTTTGTCCTAGTTGATACTGATGCATAGACAGCCACTGCAATTGCCAGAGTGGCATTCATGAAAATCTTACTACCACAATTGATTCAAAATGGACAGTATGGTGTTTGATGGCATAGTTTGGTGAATGATGGCCCAGTGGCAGTCTTAAAAACCTTGTTATCACTATTGATTCTGAATGGACAGTTTGGTGTTTTATGGTACAGCAGTACTTATGCAGTTATGTTATACAAAAATAAGCATTAAAATTCCAGTGATACACAGCTGTAATCAAAGTGTGTTGATTTGATGGCACAAATCTCACCTCACCATTGTAGCATTGAGTCAAGTGTTTAAACCACTGAGCTTTTCAATAAAACACTGGGGAGCTCTGGTGGCTCAGTGTTTTAACCACTGAGGTTTTCATTAAAACACTGGGGTGCTGTGGTGGCTCTCTGTTTTAACCACTGAGGTTTTCACTGAGACACTGGAGTGTTGGGTTGGCTCTGTGGTTTTAACCACTATTTCTATAAGGACTTAGTCCATAGGCCTTTACTTGGAAGCTGTCAAGATCTCCGTTTTTGTTCCTGGGTCTGTTTCTACCTCCATAAGGACTTAGTTCATAGGCCTTTACTTGGAAGCTGTCAATATATCCATATTTGTTCCTGGGTCTATTTCTATCTCCATAAGGACTTAGTCCATAGGCCTTTACTTGGAAGCTGTCAATATATCCATATTTGTTCCTGGGTCTATTTCTACCTCCATAAGGACTTAGTCCATAGGCCTTTACTTGGAAGCTGTCAATATATCCATATTTGTTCCTGGGTCTATTTCTATCTCCATAAGGACTTAGTCCATAGGCCTTTACTTGGAAGCTGTCAATATATCCATATTTGTTCCTGGGTCTATTTCTACCTCCATAAGGACTTAGTTCATAGGCTTTTACTTGGAAGCAGTGAAGATCCTCACTCTTATAAATCCATACTGGACATGAAAAGGGAAAATACTTGTATACAGAAAACATTTGTAACCCATACTGGACATGAAAAGGGAAAATACACCTATACAGCAAACATGAGTAAACCCATACTGGACATGAAAAGGGAAAATACACCTATACAGCAAACTTGAGTAAACCCATACTGGACATGGAAAGGGAAAATACACCTATACAGCAAACGTGAGTAAACCCATACTGGACATGAAAAGGGAAAATACACCTATACAGCAAATATGAGTAAACCCATACTGACATGAAAATGGAAAATACTTGTATACAGAAAACATTTGTAACCCATACTGGACATGAAAAGGGAAAATAAATGTATGCAGCAAACATTTGTAAACCCATACTGGACATGAAAAGGGAAAATACATGTATGCAGCAAACATTTGTAAACCCATACTGGACATGAAAAGGGAAAATACATGTATACAGAAAATATTTGTAAACCCATACTGGATATGAAAAGGGAGAATACATGTATGCAGCAAATATTCATAAACCCATACTGGACATGAAAAGGGAAAATACATGTATGCAGCAAACATTCGTAAACCCATACTGGACATGAAAAGGGAAAATATGTGTATGCAGCAAACATTAGGAAACCCATACTGGACATGAAAAGGGAAAATATGTGTATGCAGCAAACATTAGGAAACCCATACTGGACATGAAAAGGGAAAATACACATAGATACAGCAAACATTAGTAAACCCATACTGGGCATGAAAAGGGAAAATGCACACATATACAGCAAAAAACATTAGCAAACCCATACTGGAAATGAAAAAGGAAAATACATTGTGTACAGCAAACATTGGTAAATCCATACTGGACGTGAAAAGGAAAAATACATCTATACACCAAACATTAGTAAATCCTTACTGGACATGAAATTTGAAAAGACACGTATGCAGCAGACATTGGGTCAATCCTAACCTGAACGAAATTGACAAGAAGCTCAATTTCAGGTTGTCAATTAAAACAGGTCAAAGTGATGATGTGCTGTTCAGAGCATTCTAATTACGTTATAGAACTGAAATCTTACAAATTCTTTTGTAATGTACAAGAAAGTTTAGTAGTGTATAAAATGTTTTGAAGTGTGATTGCTGTTAGACATGCTTGTATGTTGACTTGTTTTATTTTTTATTTTCTAACACATAATAAGATGAATGCCATGATTATATGTTTATATCAGGATAAATATGTAGTGCTGGTTTTGTGTTACAGTATATTGAAAATAGATTTTAAACACTTTTTATTTTTCTAGTTTTTACCAAAATACAGATCATAAAATGATTCTCTTTAAACAGTTCAGAAAAAACACTTTGTGTTTTGACTTCCATGATATTTCACAACTTCACAGATGATATAATTTTTTATTAAAATAATATTTAGCAACAAATAATTGTATATAACTGCACTGTTAATGGTTCGAGCTGTGTATAGTGACCAGTACTTCAGTAATCTACTATCCAACACTCCACACTCTACCAAAAGCTTTCTTTTTACTATAAGTCAAATATTCATGTGGTAAAAAAACATAAGATGAAATCTTATGAATGACACAAAGTATACATGAAACAATATATTTCTATACACATGAAAGTGCATCTGCTATTAAATTGTCTTTCCCTTTATGTGCCTGATGTCAATAATATATTCCTGTAACAACAAACTCCACCTTAATAATCTCTGATTTTTGTTTCTCATCTTGCCAATGAAAGTAAGGGGGTTGTGATCACTAAACACAGTAATCAGAGAAGGGACTGAACTAATGTAGATTTCAAAGTGTTGTAATGCCATTATCAAAACCATACATTCCTTCTCAATTGTGGAATAATTTCTCTGGTGCTTATTTAATTTCTCAGAAAAACAGCACACTGGATGATCTATGCCATTTTTGTCTTGAATCAATACTGCTCCAACCCTAACATCACTTGCATCAACAGATAGTTTTAAAGATTGACTGAAATTTGGAGCTGTAAAAACTGGTGCATTCTTTAGTATGGCCTTTAACTTATCAAAAGCCTCCTGACATTTTTCAGACAAATGAAACTTGGTTTTCATTTTCAATAAATTTGTCAGGGGTTCAGCAATTATGGAAAAATTGGAACAAAATTTCTGATAGTATCCAGCCATACCCAAAACTCGCATCAGTTGCTTTTTACTGATAGACACAGGGAGTTCAGAGATAGCTTTGACCTTAGCATCTATAGGTTTAACTTGTCCATGTCCCACAATGTGTCCTAGAAATGTTACACAAGCACGACAGAACTCACTTTTGGATAAATTAATTGTTAAACTTGCATCCGTGAGTCTGTCAAAGAATTTCCAAATTGTTGCTAAATGTTCTTTCCAGGTGTCATTGTAGATGATGACATCATTGATGTAAGCATCACAATTATGTAGACCAGAGGTAATCATGTTCATTAGATGTTGAAAAGTCACAAATGCCGAAATTTCCTTTGCCCTTTCCGTCAGTGGAATTTGCCAGAATCCTCTCAAAAGGTCAAATTTGGTGACATACTTTGCATTTCCAATTTTATCATTGCATTTATCGATTCTTGGTAATGGAAATGAATCTGTTTTAGTCACACTGTTCACCTTTCTGTAATCAGCACACATGCAGAAAGTATTATCTGGTTGCAGAACAAGTATACATGTGAACTCCAGTCACTTTTACGCGGCTCTATGAAATCATCATGAATTTCTATTTCAAACAGTCCTGTTTGAGAGGGTTCATCCTATATTGGTGTTGTTTCACAGGTGTGGAATTTACAATTTCAGCGTCATGGTAGGTTTTATTTGTTCTTGTAGGAACATCAGGAAATAGGTGCTTATATTCAAGTAATAACTGTTTTAGTTCATTCTTTTCTTGTTGCTGCAAATGTGAAAGTTTCTGGTCAAGATTATTAATAATTTCTGAATTCTGAAGATATTTTACTCCAAAGTCTATACAGTCTGATTGCATTCCTTCACTTATATCCTCAGTGAGTGGGACAGGTACAACTAAATTAATTGCATGATTAACTTGGCTATCTCTCTCAACATATTGGTACTCCTTTCATTTATTTACATCCCAGGAGTACTATTATTGTTATTTAACTCATTCATTTTCTTCTTTACTTTGTAAGGGTCATAACACCTTATCTGAAGAAAAGTTTGAAGAATGAGCAAGAGAGAAAGAACTCTATCACCATGCTGAAAAATTCTCTCCATTGTAGCTCTGTCAAACCTTAATTTCACTTTTGACTTGAATTGCTGGATGCCAAATTCATACGTAACTTGCTGTAAAATTCCAGACACAAAATTTGACAATTGATCAGATTGGACAGATTCGGGAAGGCCAAATTGAGTAAAACACCTTATCCAAGCTTTTACTATTGTTTTAGTTTTAATATTCCTGAAAGGAATTGTCTCTGGGAATCTTGTTGATGCACACATTATGGTCAACAAGTATTGGTTACCTGACTTGGTCTTAGGTAGGGGACCAACAGAATCTACCATTATTCTGCTAAATGATTCATAAAATGCAGGAATAAATTGCAGATGAGCCTTAGGTATCTTCTGATTGGGTTTTCTTACCATTTGACAAGTATGACAAGATCTGCAGTATTTGCAAACATCACTTTTAATTTTCGGCCAATAAAAGTGAGTCAAGATCTTGTGACAAGTCTTATTAATCCCTAAATGACCGGCCAAAGGAGTTTCATGGGCCAGGCTAAGAATTTCCTGTCTGTACGATTTTGGAACTACAGTTTGACAGTTCACTGACCACTCGTCACCAGCAGGTACCTCAGGTGGTCTCCATTTTCTCTTAATAATCCCATTTTTAACAAAATAACAAACAGGTACTTCTGTGTCTTCAGTTTCACTAATGGCCCTTTGAAACAAACAGGATCTCAGGATCTTTTTCCTGTTCAACAACAAGTGATTGTCGTTTGTCACCCTGATTAGAATAAAGAGAATGAGTAGTTAAAAGAGGAACACTGTGATCAATACCCTTTGATTGATCCAAACAAGGAGTAAAAGTGACCTCATTAAAAGCCTGGCCAATACATGTGTTGGCTAAAGGAATACTTTCCTGATCAACATCAGTTCCAAGAGCTTTCTTTGCCATAGCTCTGGTAACTGCACAAGTTGGGTATAAATCAGGGAATTCTTTTTTAATAGGATTGACTTTCTGATCCAAACAAGGCTTGTCAGTTACAAGTGGATTAACCACAACTTTATCTCCAGCTAGATCATTGCTTAGTAATAAATGAACGCCCTCAATGGGTAAAGACGACACTGTTCCAACTGTCATGTCTGCTGAGACCAAGTCTGATGACAAATTTACACAATGGAGAGGAACATTGACAAAGCCACACTCTACTCCCTGAATAAGAACACTCTCATAAAAGCAGACTTCTCAGAAAAAGGCCTAAGTACCTGATAATTAAAGACTGAGAAGCTCCTGTGTCCCTTAAAATTTCAATAGCAGTAGGATTGACCGAATCACCCATGAGTGATATAGAACCCTTCAACATGAATGGTTCATAATTCTCCATAATAAAATCAGACAGGTTTATTAGACCCAACAAATGTATTGCTTTCAATACATGACCGTGACCATGACCTTTTAGAAATAAGAGCATTTGGAATAGGTCTGTCTTGATTCTGATGCCTGTATTTCAATTTGAAGCAATCAGAAATAACATGTCCTTTCTTCTTGCAATAGGTACACATAGGAAGAGATAAGGACTTCTGATCAATCGTATCAGAAACTTGATTTCTAAAAGTTGTGCCAGACTGAGATTTAGAAAGGCTGAAATACTTTTTTACTAGAAAACTGCTAAGTGGAAGACTTGCTAACAAAAGAAACTTTATGAGCTAAGGAATACTTGTCAGCAGTACGAGCAGCATTTTCTAAAGTTTCAGTCTTATGCTCATCAACATAAGTCTTAACGTCACTATGGACACAATTCTTGAACTCTTCAAGTAATACAATTTGTAATCTTGATCAACTTTCTTGGCTAAGTACCACTTATCAAATAACTGCTCTTTTTCTCTTGCAAATTCAACATGAGTTTGTCTAGCTTCTTTTTTTATAGTTCCTGAATTTGTGTCCTTAGACCTCAGGGACTAACTCATAACCCTTTAAGATGCATTCCTTCACTAGATCATAGTCAACACTTTGCTGTACTGACAGGGAAGCATAGAGGTTTCAGGCTTTGTCAAAAAGTGCACTTTGTAGTAATAGAGTCCAATGCTCTCTTGGCGATTTCATACAAACAACAAATAATTTATTTCCCTAGAATACAAAATGAAAATGAGAACAAACAACTTACAGTACTGTGAATTAAATCCTAAAATAATCCAAGAATTACAGACATAAGTCCAAGTAATTTAAAGTCCTGAATAAAAGTCAGTAAAAGTCCCAAAGAAATCCAAAAAACTGAAGTTGATAACATGTCTGTGGTAGCTATTAAAGTGTTGATGTGTCAACAGTCTTTTGTTGAATCACAGAAATATAATTCCAGGTCTGAATATACTATAAATTCCAGTGAATGTCTCGATCCAAGAATTTTATCAGAGCACTTTTGTATTTCTAGAGAAAATAATCACTTGAATTCAGTAATTTGAACAAAAAAGATCCCAGCCCAGAACTACTGGTCACAACATATAACTTGAAAGTGCTAGATGTTAAAGCATGAATGACCAAGTTCTCACAATGACAAGATTATTTAGCTCTCTACTTCACCTCAGGTCACAAGTAGCATTTTCTACACAAAAAAAAACCCATTACCTAATGGAAAATACCTTCCAGAACGAACCTGATGTTTACAGAATCAAAACCATGACCTATAAAATTCACTTGGGAAATTCCAAAACCCTGACCCAAATAAAGATATTTACTTCTCCTATTAATAACGATTCTGATATTAAGCTCATACACATAGAGAATAATTTAGCTATGTATTAGTTGTTTACATAAAATGAAATAAATAAAAAAGTCAACCAGGCCAAGCAGAAATTAACTCAATTTTGGACAAGGTCAAATCCAACATACAATGTTACATTACAATAGCATGTAATAAAATAAAATAAAACTAACAAATAGTTAAATTAAATATACATAACAGTCATCTACTATCCAACACCCCACACTATAACATTCCACACACCATATGTAGCGACCAATGCCCCATGTTTAATATCCAACATTATACTGAATTATCTATAACCCATCACTCTACTCTATACCATTTACATGCCATCAGTTGTGACCAGTGTGCAAAAATACTATTCAATATACCATGTGTAGTAGCAAGCATCTACTCATCTACATTCCAACACTCTACATTATACCATCAACATGCCATCTGTAGTGACCAATATCCCACATACTATCAAACATGTCATGTGTACTGATCAGTACTTAGTCATCTACTATCCAACACCTACACTATACCATCAACATGTCATCTGAAGTGACAATACTCAACATATACTATCCATTATGCTGTCACCAACTATCCAAAACCCACATTATATACCACAAGACAGTGACCAATACCCCACATATTCTATCATATATGTTGTGTGTAGTGACCAATACTTACCTAATATCTAACACTGCACATGTACCATCCAGCATGCTGTGTAGTGACCATTACTTAGATATCAACTATCCATTACCTCACTGCAGGTACACCCCAACACTACATCTTCATTTCAGTGATGTTATACTGTACTCATGGTGTTCAACACTTGACAGTTTAGGACAGCTCATGGGTATATATTGCATGCCCTTCAAGTTTAAAGATGATGACATCATTAACTGGTTTGGTTTCTGTGAGCATATGAATAGCTGGTCAGGCCACTTTGCTCCATGACCTGTCTGTAACACGATGGTCAGGAGTTGCCAATTGAGGTTACTTTATCAATAAAGGACATGCTATAACTAAGAGAGTTATGGCACTTGAGCTTATGTACTGCCTCTGCAATTTTCCTCAGCTGATAATCTATTGATTTTTCATCTGTATTGCCTGCATGTGATAATCTCAGAGTCTTAGACCTTGTACCGCCATCTTATCCATAACAGTTTTCTCTGTCAGCCTATGTGAAAGTGGTCCCTCTTCTTGTCATGGCATATGTACACACCCAGGTTTCACATGCATTTAGCAGGATTAGCAACACAATGGCTTTGCAGATGTTCAGTTTTGTTAGCAGACTGATGTCCAAGACATTTGTGTGTAGTCTAACAAAGGTAATGCTTTCTTTAGCAGTTCTGGTATTGGTTTCATCATCAATGTGGACTGCATGTGACAGTGTTCTGCCTAAGTAGTTGAACTTGTTCACTGCCTGGAGGGTTTGACCATTCACTGCAAAGATTTTCCTAATGTAGGTTGTTGCATTACCTTGGTGTTCTTAATATTGATAATGATATTGCAACAGTCACAAGCTGAAGAGAAAAGGTCCATATTCTGTTGCATGTCAAACTCAGATTTGGTATTCAGGGAACAGTCATCAACAAATAGGAGATCATCAACAATCATATCCTGCAACTTTGTCCTCAGGTTGGAGATTTAGCAGTTAGGTATCTGATATCGATCCCAGTGTCATAGTGATGTAAGAAAGGCAGAGAACATCATATTGAGTTGGTTTGGGACCAGCACGCAACTTTGGTTGATTCCATTTAGATGATTCATCCTCATCCTCGTCACGAACGAGTATGCCATCATATAATTGCTGAACCATCACAATAAAATTATCTGGGCAAGCAAATTGTCTGATGATATTCCAGAGGCCCCCCACTACTGACTGTGTCAAAGGCTTTTGTCACGTGGATGAATGTTGTATGGGTTGGTTATCTGGTAATGATTTTGCCAGCCATTGACAGAAATGTCCCGATGGTCTGCTTCCTTTCTGTTGTACAAGTGGACGATGGATGCATCCTTGTACTCCTGGGGTACAACTCCTTATGTCCACATTTATTGTTCAGTCAGTTTCTGTTCGAGCCTCTTGCTCTGTAAACTTCTGCTGGTATAGCATCCGCTTCAGCTACTTTGCCATTTGACAGTAGTCAATTGCTTTCTCAGTTGCAGTCAGCATTAGGGGATCAGCAAGAGATAAGTTGATTTCACTTGGGACAGTCGATCAGTTGCCTACTCGATGATAAATAGATATTGATCTAGAATGTTGCTAAAGCGCTGCGCTAATCTTTGTAGTATTCTTTCATTGTCAGTTAGTAGTATGTTGCCATCAGCACTCTTTTGGGAGATGTTCCTGATGATAGTGACTTGTAGATTGTCTTTAAAGCATCAACGAAGTTCTTATGTCATTACTGTTACATGACACCAATCGTGACATTGACCGCAGGTAAAGGATTCCAGAAAGGATACAGTCTCTGAGAATGTCCAGTTTTCCTCGACGTTCTTTTGTTTGCATTGATTATTTACAATCTGAATGCGCAGTTTTTCGTATTCTCTTTAGTTCATTTTTGAAATATTAATATTTTTAGTGCTTCTTTACCTTGTGACATCTGCTAAGATGAATCTTGATATTAATCTTTGAGACTATGAACCTGTAGTAAATATGGCATTCTGCATTTCTAATGCTCCTCCTCACTCGGACATCCTGCCTGTCTCTTCTGATGATGGCAGTGAGATGACTGCTTCGAGCGCTGGTTCATCCAAAACAGTTTGTTGTGGTTTGGCAGGCAAAAGACGGCTTTGGTGACTAGGAGGTAGTGTTCAGCGCATTTCCACAGATGGAGTACCTTGTTGTTGCACCTGCCAAAACAACTTACCCATATTATGTTTGGCCATGTCTAGTGATCTGTACTAAGTCAAGCACTGAAGTCACCAAGGACGATGAGCTTGACTACCTTTAGTATTTCTGCGATAAGAGACCATTTCTTCCTAAAATCTGTCATTGATCTTATCTGGGTTGGTCATAACTAGCGGTGATTTGAAAACCAACAACAGCTTCACGTCCGCTGTCTTTATTTCTGCCACTTCAGAACATGTGTAGCCGGCTCCTACTTCTGTCAGGTTGTCTTTCCTCACTTAGGCAAGTTTCATTCAATGCTGATAGATCCTGAATCTGGTGTCAGTTTCTCTGCCAGCTAGAACTGTTATTATCTCTGGTCTATATGCTGATGTACTGTCCCTTAATCTGTGCACATTCGAGGCAGCGATGGTAAGTGGCATAGGCTTTATCTTTTTAAACTTTCGAGCGCTAGGGGTGCTCCGCGGCATCCTGTCAATGTTTAAGATGAAACAGGCACTGCTCACAGGGTAGTACCTGCTGCTTTGCCGCTCGCCCATCGGCACATGACTTAAAAGTATAAAGTGGGCGAAGTGTATAATATCGTGAGTTGGATTTAAATGAGGGAAAGTTGCGCAATGTCGCCCTCACTCTCTCGTCCATGTCTGTATGAATCAAGTTGCACAACATTGTCAGGACACCTTTTTAGAGAGTGTTGGGTGAAACGGAATGTCATCGTTGATTGGTTTCTGGTTTCTGCTTGAAAATGAGCGTTTCATGACAGTCGATACTTCAAATTTAATTTGAATGGGTATAACTTTCCCCCTATATACAGATCACCCCTCGACCTAGGAGAATACATCCATTCAGTTTTTAATTTATGAAGATGCTAGAAACACAACAGAATGAACTTCTTGTCAGAGTCTTTGTTGGAACTCTGTGTTTTAATATAAGTAACCAAACGAAACCAAACCAATATCATTTGTAAAACTTAACAAATAATTTAATTATCTACGTTATTAATTAAACCTTTAGGAGGAACATATGAAATTAAATTCAAACTAATCCTAACAGTTCTATCACAGTCCAAAAGAACAGAGTATTCCGAACGAATTCCAGGACCTGAGTTTGCTGATGCACCAATATCCTTGGATGTGCTGAAGTGCCAACAGTTTTGATGCATCACAATGGTATTATCCAGAACTCCTTTGAATGAATGCACAATAATTCCAAATGTTGCTTTGGTCCAGACAGTCATTTGAGTACTTTGTAATTCCGATAAGTGATTTAAATAATTACTCCTCTCAAATTAAATATAAACGCAATATTAAATATATCTGCAGACTGATATTAAAACAAGACCAATACTAGAAAATAGGAATAAGTGTGTGTGTGTGTGTGTGATTTGGATTTTTAATGTAGCTTTAACAATTGTTCAGTCATATCGCTATAATGTCTGCAGTATGGCAGTTTATAGTGATGTCTAGCATTAGGGCATCATGCCGCAGACATGTAGTATGATGTCCCACCCAGTCACATTATCCTGACACCAGGCCGACCAGTCCTAACTCTTAATGCTGAGCACCTAGTGAAGCAGCTGTTATTACCATATTTATAAATCTTTGGTAGGATTCGGTCGGGGTTTGAACCCACGACCTCCCGCATCCGAGGCGGATGCTCTAACCACTAAACCACCAGAGCGGTTGGAAATAGGAATGATAATAATTGGTCGATTCTCTCTTTAAATACATCTCCAAGAGTTTATTACGACTCTTTGTCACAATTCATCCATGTGACTTATTTCACAATGTATGACCTATCTCAATACTCATCCACCTAATCCAAAAATAACCCAAACTTGTAAACAGGTTAATTATCCAGGCTGAGTTTAAAATTAATAAACAACCTATTTATAACTCTATCTAAAATGAGAATGTACAGTCAAGGACTAAACGTTAAACACACAACATACGTATACATAACAAGCATACAGAGGGTCACTCAAAAGTACACTTCCAACAAGACTACTGATTTCTTAATTCGAGAAAGGAGTCAAGATATTCGCTTTGTCTGTCAAAAGAAAGATTTTGAGCTCCATAATGTCCACTTCGTCAAAGAAAAGAAAGACACGAGAAACGAGAGACAAAAGTAAAGATACCTGTTATCAATGTCAAGAAAAAAAAAAATGCCATTGATCATCCGAGTGTCTCAAGAGAAAAGGGAACAACAAGAAGGAGCATTCAGAAGCATAAACAGACAAAGAAATTCAAGAAGGCAAGACAAACAGAAGAAACAGCAGTAAAGGAAGAACACTTACCAGTGAAGAAGTTCAAAAGATAAAGACGGTAAAAAGTTGGAATTTGTGATGGGTTATTGTAATTCTAATTCAAGAGAATATATCAGAACAAGTAATTGTATCTTTTCTATGATCTTTGTCTTTTATTATGGATAAGATACTCAAACATATTTTCACGGATAAAACTTTTTAAAAATATGGCTTGTTGGATATAATGGCTGGTGTTGGCTATTAAATGTGGATTGATGGATAGCATATGACTGGGTGTTTGTCACACTACACTTTTCGGTGGTTACTGAGTGTGAGTGTTGGTCGCAAATAATTACTTGTGCATCTTTCACAATTTGTAAAATAATCAAATGGTAAACTATTTTAAAAAACCAAAATGCAATTTGTTAAATTTGTCATTACATTTTTCAGTCTTCCCTAAATCACTATAATTGTTTTAAGTTGTTTGTAAAATAAAATGTTAATTTTAAAGTTTTTCACCTTTAAATTTTGTTTATATCATTTTTTTTAAAGATATTTAAAATTTTGGTGAAAATTGCGTTTAAATTCAGTATTAGTTTTGAATTGTTAGTATTGCTTTTCGCTTTTTAAATATGTTTCCGGACAAGTTTAAGTAGTTTGTTTGAGTTTCAGAATTACAGTACTACTTTCAGTCTTGGCCTATTTTTCCAAAAAATTGCCGTAATTGTTTTAGGTCTCCACTAAATTCCACTTCGGAACTTTGGTGCTACTCTTAATCTTGGATAATTTCTTAATACATTTTCTGGGATTATTTTCAGTAACTACTAAAGTCTGTTTGAGTTTAAGAATTCTAGTTCTACTTTTAGTTTTGGTTAATTTTTCCAAAAATTTCCGGAAATTTGTAGGGTTTCCGTTAAAGTCCGTGTGAGTTTCGAAACTTTATTGCAACTTTTAATCATGACAAACATTTTACATTTTTCTTCTGGATTATTTTCAGAGTCAGCTAAAGTCCGGTACAATTTTCGAATTTGAGTGCTACTTATGGGCTCGGTCATTTTAATGTTTAATGTTCACGAATTTTCTCAGTCTGCACTCAAGCCCTGAACAAACGTGGAGTTTTAGTGCTACTTTTAGTCTAAGCCAATTTAATTTAATATTTTGTGAATTTTGTTTCTGACTCTCCGTTAAACCTGGGATAGTTTGATAAGTTTTGCGTTGCTTTTAGTCATATCTGTTGTAGTGTTATTATGAGTTGATTTCCTTGATTAGCGCAAGAGCTACATGTAAAGTTACCAAACACTGTTAATGTGTTCTAAGACCAGTCACTTTTAACAATATAGCCCCACATGATGGCATCCACTTCTAACAATGCTTTCATTTACCTTCAATGTTAAACCTCTGGACAAATTTAACGTATTATTTACAGTGCCGCACATTGAGGTGAGTTGAGGCCAGCCACTTCTAACAATGTTATCATTTACCCAAATGATAAACCTATAGCCGCAGGGGTCGGCAACCGATTTTACATGGCGTGCCACTTTTTCCGGAGTAATCACAAAATGAAGGAGCGCGTGCCACCAGTAAGACAGTAACAGCAGCAGAGAAGGTGAACCCTACAAATTAGTGTTCGAACGAATATATTTAAACATGAAAATCATACTAAATAAGACAAAAATATAGGGTCAATAACGCTAAACCAGAACCTGTAACCGAATTGAAATTCTCTCTACGTGGCTTATTTACGCTGTTACTCGTTCGTGACACCTGTGTTTGTAAATGCTATGCGTGTTCGTTTATGTGCTCGTGCGCGTAATTTTTGTCAGTCCACCCTCTCTGCTGCTGTAATTAAACCTTTACGTTATATCAATAATGATTGAAGCTCACTCAGCTAGACTAGCTCGAGAGCGACTAGAAGCAATCATGAAATATCTACCTGTCCGTGATTCTGTCAGACAAAAATTGCAAGCGCGTCAAGATCTCAAAGAAGGATTTGCAGAAGCCGCAGAAGAATTATTTAAACCTGTCACAAAGACTACTAAAGGTATTCTTCCCGTGTTGGAAAAAACCGCTGAAGCAACTGGAAAAATAGCAGAGCGAACTAAGAAAACAAAAAAGATTCTACGAGAACTTCCTGCCGAAATAGTTGCTGCTCAACCAACTCGAGAAATAATCGAGGGTATTGACAAAACTCATGATGAAATAGGTGATATAAAAGAACATATACAAGAACTAGAATCAGACAAACCAAAAACCACCAGGATTGATATGATCAATAAATTTTTCCCAAGATCTATTGAATTCATAAGATCTAATAATAAAGAAGATTTACCTGAATTTGCCGTGGAAAGTTTTTATAATAAAAAAGATTATCTGAAATCCGATTTTGCTGGAGAAATTATAAATAATGATAAATGGTACAACTGGATATATCGCATATACTACGGATTTAACCGTATTCAAAGAGATGATATTCATTATGATAAATATATTAATGAAATAAAACGTTATGAAATAATAAAACAACATCAACGATCACCGCGGAGAGTAATCAGACCAATAATTGAGGAAGAAGAATATCAAGACGTCTGCGGCGCAACTGGAAGTGGTATTAATACAAGTACAGCTGGAAGTGGTCTTGTTATTTGTCCTAACAACGTCCTTGCCGACGTA
Organism: Megalonaias nervosa; assembly: GCA_016617855.1. NCBI lineage: Eukaryota > Metazoa > Mollusca > Bivalvia > Unionida > Unionidae > Megalonaias > Megalonaias nervosa. The sequence continues at coordinate 2,319 of JAECUM010095800.1, read as the reverse complement.
GACAGATTAAAAATTCTGATTGGTGGACAACGAGCCGGTAATAATTCTCCAGAAATCATTAATGAAGCAGCTGCTATTTGTCAACGATTATTTACAGGCGGTATCATGGATATTAACGTGTATCGGTCCCTCATTAATGAAATCGCCGATGATTATCACAGTGATTAAACAGTTAGATATAATTACTATAATAAGATGATCATACACATTGCTCAACGTGGACCAACTATGGTCAGGGTGATAAATTCGAGATTACCTACATATAAAACATTTTACGGAGATGGACTCGGAGCAGCAGGGAGGGTGAACAGACCACTTGGCTGAGACCTATATTTTGAAATTAAAGGGTTCCTACGAGAGGCTGTAAAACAAAAGTTTTTGTCTTAATAATGAAAACTTCTCTAATTGATCAGATTTTTTCTGATTTTTTTCACGTACTGGTCACTACGCGTTGGTCATTCACCCTCCCTGCTGCTATAAATTAAACAGCCATTATAGATATTATCAATAATGAGTATTGAAGAACCACACTCAGCTAAATTAGCTCGAGAGCGACTAGAGGCAATTAAAAAATATCTACCTGTTCGTGATTCTGTTAAGCAACAACTACAATCGCGTCAGGAATCTCAAGTTGAATTTGAAGAGGATACAAAAAATTATTTAAACCTATCACTGAGACCACTAAAGGTATTCTACCTGTGTTAGAGAAAACCACTGAAGCAACTGGAAAAATAGCAAGAAGAACAAAAAAGACAAAAGAAATTTTACGTGAACTTCCAGCCGAAATAGCTGCTGCGATGCCAGTCCCGGAAACACCTGAGGATGAAGATCAACCTGAAGGTGCTGAAATAGGTGATATAAAGGAACGTCTACCAGAACAAGAAGAAAGAATTAATATAAATGACAAATGTATCGAAGGTGCTATTGATTACATTAAAAATATTAAAAATACAGGAGATTTAGCTGCGATTGCTGTGAAAAGTTTCAGTGATCGAAAACATTATTTAAAATCTGAATATGCTGATAAACCTATAGGTCGTGATAATTGGTACAAATGGATATTTCGTATACACTATGACGTTGATCAGGCTAGAAATAGTGATCCAAGATATATTGAGTATATTCATACAATAGATAATTATATTACCTTCATGCAATTACCGCCAGAACAACAACAAATACAACAATATCAACAACAATATCAACAACAACAAGAACAACAACAACAAGAACAACAAAAACAACAATATCAACAACAACAAGAACAACAAAAACAACAAGAACGACAAAAAAGAAACAAGAACAACAACAAAGACAACAACAAAAACAACAAAAAACACCAAAAACATTTGAGCAATCGCTTCGTGATTATCCAGAATTACCAAAGACACCACCGAAACCAATTAAAAAAACACCACCGAAACCAATTGAGGAGGAAGAAGAAGAATATATTCCGTCAGACACCTCTCCTGGCGCAACTGGAAGTGGTCTAGGAAGTGGTTTTATTACCTGTCCTAATAACGTCCTTGCTGATGTTGATCGACTAGAAATCCTCATTGGAGGAAAACGAGCTGGTAATAATTCCCCAGAAATCATTAATGAAGCAGCTGATATTTGTAAACGATTATTTACAGGCGGTATCATGGATATTAATGTATATCGGTCCCTCATTAATAAAATCGCCGATGAGTATCATAGTGACTAAGTATGTAATTAGTGATAAAGTCACTTAATAATAAAATGACCATACACAATACTCGTGGACCTACCATGGTCAGGGTAATAAACTCTCGATTACCAGTATACAAAACGAGCTACGGAGATGGATTAGGTGATGTTATTCAGGGTCTGTTTAGAAGGATAGCCCCAAAAGCAATACCGATTGTAAAGCAGCTAGGAATGAAATCTATTGATGTTGTTCGTGAAAAGGGTATAGGCGCTGTTGGTAATCTTGCTAGCAAGGCATTCTCAGCAATTAAAGATAGACTATCACGATTAATACGCAGACCGGCCCGACCTGTGAAATTACCTAGCACTGAAGTGATGCCAGCAAATGTCAGTAAAATAATAAATCAAGCCGCTAATCAAAAACTAGCGGAGTTAGTTGATATCCCGATGTCGGAAAAAGAAAAAAATATAACCGCTAGTCTGATAGCAGGAAGTGGTCTTCGAGTTAGACGAAGACGATAATAATAAAGATGTTTAAGCGCATATCTGACCCGGCGTTTGACATGGACGCACCAGTTCTCAAAGATGAGTCTGTGCGCGATTATCAGTATTATTCTTATGACGCACGAATTCCAGATCAGCGTGGACGAA
>JAECUM010095799.1:0-16637 GCA_016617855.1 Megalonaias nervosa | reverse complement strand
AAAAAAAAAAAAAAAAAATTAGCTCTGAGTACGTCAGTGCATACCCTCAAAGTAATACTCATGCCCCTCGAAACACTTTCTGGGTCTGAATATCCAGTTAAAAAAATATCATTTTGTATTCACTTTTTGGTATGTTATTCATACACTACAGCACTTTCACCCACCTGGTGGTTCGCAAATCGTCTGCACCTCATGGAATCTTTGATAATGGGACTGAGCCAAAAATCACTTGGATCTAATTTAGGGCTGATTGTAGGTTGTGAGAAAGTTTTGATGGTGTGTTTCTTTAGGATGTCTGTCATGACGGCCGATTTGTATATATACATATATATGTATATGATATGATATATTTTTGTTATTAAGCAACATGCTCAGGGAAATGCGTATTATTGTTGGATTCAATAATTTACATAAATCCAATGGCTGGTATGAACATAAATTCAAACCTGCTGTCGTACTCATGTAATAAAGAACGGTATACCCAAAGCTGATCAACAATCTGTGACATATCGACAGGAAAATATAGAAGACTAAATGAAGACAAAGTGTAAAACATTTATGTAAAGACAAATCATCATCATAACCTTAGTCTCAAATCTACTGATTTGACTCCACACTTGGATGTTCAAATGGCATGTGGCAATTTTTATAAATTTTTTAAACGAAATAAACACAGACTCGGTTGTATTAATGCTACTTGTTTCAGAAGTTACAATAGTTTAATTTTTGAAATAGTTTAGGAATTTGGCAACTGTGACGGGCTTCGCTAACTTTTTCAGCCGTCTTTGATGCCGTGTTTACACATCCGATCGCAGTGCAATTAACATATCCACTAATGCCCACGCACCCACCCCAAAATACGAAGACATGACCAGCTAATAGCAAAACATCCTGTCCAGTTTATTTTCAAGAGCCACATTATTGCACGGGCAATAATTCCAGGCAATGCCAGGACCGCTTTTAGGCCAATTCAAAGACATAATGACAAATATTTATTAAGCCTTTTTTCGTATTTGTCAGTGAACGGTGTTATGAATATTTAATTTAATTATTTGTCTGTTAGTTTTAATTTTTTAAATTTCATTACATGTTATTGTAATGTAACATTGTTTACTGGACTTGACCTTGTCCAAAATTGAGTTCATTTCTGCTTGACCTGATTGACTTTTTTATTTTCTTTTTATTTCATTTATGTAAACAACTAATAATAGCTTCATTATTCTCTATTGTGTATGAGCTAATTAACCAAATTATTATTCAGGTAAACATGTTGATATATCTTGTCTCCTGGTATATGACTACTGCCCATTGTTCTTCCTCCACTACATACTAATTCTTGTGCAAAATGTTCTAATACATACCAACAGTTGATACAGACATTGCAATGGCTGAAACGTATATTGCTACACCTTCTAATATCACAAATCTCGCTTTAGATTTAGCTTAATAATGTAGTTCAACGCATTCTATACTCCATGACTTTACAAATTTTTACCCGCGCGTCACACCTGGCTAAAATTTAGATAGTAAAATATAATTTTTTATTATTGTAAATGAGTTTACAAAGTTAGCGCAAACGGCGACATCGCCAACAGCGACAACATCACTACCACATCAGATGCAAACAATTCCGTCTTTGTATATGCTGTTTATATCGGTATCGTTTTGCAAACACACTAGACACTCTTTGCTTGTGCGAACGACTTTGCATCTAGTGTAAAGGATTTTACAATTTAGTCATGTGAACGATTTTGCGAAGCAAAATCTGCTAGCATAAACCTCCCCGCGAAAACCCCCAATTGAAATTACCACAATTATTCATAATGACTATATTGAAAATATAAAGTCGCTAACGTTGACTAGGCCACCCAGTGGAGATAGCGAAAAGTGTTGTGAATACGCCAGTGATGACATTGAGGTAGCTAGTGAAGACAATAGCATTAATAGGTGAAAACTGCCGGCAAAAAGAAATTTCGTCTCTGTGCGCGAAAGCAGCCAAAGACTATTTCTACAAAGATGAAATGAAATTCACAGCGGAATCAACTCAGGTTACGTTCGCCGTTGATTATGCCAAACTAACATTGACTCAACGAAGAAAAGAAAGATCTCGACTGTAATTCAACAAGGACGCACTTGTCCGAATAACAAATCTTAGACAAAAACGATAATTAGAGGCACAAAGCAAAGACATAATCGTGTGTTTAAAAACAAACATGGTGCCCAGTCCCAGAAACATATAATCGCAGGAAACTTAAACGTTCCCGCGAAAGACATTTTCTATTATTGTATGATTGTCATACAAGTGAGGAAAAGTATTTGGTTGGAAATGCGTGCACGTAATGCAGCTGAACAAGGTCAGAAAGTTGAGCAATAAGTCCACAAACAAAATATTAATAGAACGATACTCTCAAAGATACCGACGCGAGAAAATAATCGAAGCAGAACAATAGTTGCGAACTGGAATCATCAAGAGAACCGCACTATTAGTGAAATACAAACGCGTGTGTGGTTGTTGACACTATTTGCGGAATCACCGCCGCGATCGCTGTTGGTCATGGTACTGCTTGAAATCTGGTCGTTTACGCGACCAATGTGTAAAATCCTGGACACTAGGCGCAAAAACATTCACACAGACAAAGAAAGTCTAATGTGTTTGCAAAATGACACCGATGTTGGCAACATATACGGAGACAGAATTGTCTACACCTGCAGTCGCAGCGTTGTTTACGCTGTTGGCGTTGTCGCCGTTTGCATTAACTTTCTAAAATCGTTATGCTCGCCGATTTTGCTACACAAAATTGTTCAGGTTACCGTTAGAATTATTGTTTACTATATAAATTTTAGCCACTCTTATTATGTTGGGGTGCCGTAAAGCGCTACTAGAAACAAACCAAGTATACAAAACACCAGGCTTATACACATTTTTGTCACCTTGAGCTCTGACTCTATTGAATTCGTAGGCTTATACATTGACTTCTATATTTCATCAATTAATGATTTGCTTTCTTATAGGTTGTAAAAAATAATCTGATTTTTACAGTGTAAATTCATTACCTACATACTATCTTGAAGAAAACTATTTTTCATAATCGGATTGAAACAGCTGGCCTCGAGACTTCCCCGTTTCCAAAGTTTTTGTAGGTATTAAATACCAAAGATGACCTTTAACACAGACTGTACTGTGCTTTCGTTTACCGCAATAAAAGGCAACTTACGGTAAATATATAAGTCTTAACAAGCAGGAAAATATATCAAAACGGAGACGAGTTCTGTACCTCGTCATATCATATCAACTCCGTTAAACTTAAGGAAACATCACAGACAGCAGTTCCAAAGTTAAACCCAACTATGTTGATTGTAGCAAGTAGTTTTTTGTTTTCTTTTTCTTTGATATCAAAGTAAACGGAGATGCTTACAAGGCAATGGTAAAATAATTAGGCAGAATGCCGTTGGAAGACATCATGTCCAGCAGAAGCGACGATATTTACAAGTTAAATGAATACAGCATCTTCGTGGTATATTGTGGTGACCTAATTCGATTGGATCAAAGAGATCGAACAATGTGTTATAAATGAGAAACTGAGAAAGTTACGATCAGGATTTGGTAACAAAAATACTGGCACTGAAACCGTATAGTTTGCTGTATTCTGAAAAATAGTTTAGAATACCACTGGACTTCCATATTCTAACAGATCATTGTCCCCTCTATCGTTGTTTTATTCAACAGAATTTCAGATTTAACATAATTCTTGAAAAGCCGCAAAAGTAACAAAGGGAGGCAATCGTCAGGATCATGAATTTAAAACATTTTGTTTACAGTATGACACAATGACTTTGAAATCACTGCACAATTAGATAATGACAACTATAAAAATGGAATAACTTTATTTTATGTCAAAATTATGAAAAAGGGAAAATTGTAGACATACTTTAATCAATTTTATACAAGATTCTTCCAGAATATGGTTAAACTATAACTTTTGATATTGTTTAAAAATAGAGAAAATAATCTGGAAAAGTTTACCAGCAAAGCAATAGAAACAAATCTCAGTGAGCTTAGAAGATGTGCTAGATGTGGTCTACTCTCATAGTTTCGCTGTAATCAGATTTGGTAATTTTTTGATCTCCAATTTATTTAGCTTCCAAAAACATGAAATTGAAAATGACTGCGACAGTAAATATATATTTTTGCAAGACAAAGCCTTGGTCTTCCTGCGACAATTTTTGGGGCTTTGTTTTTCAGTTTTTGTAAAATAAATCGTGAATCTTGCTGCTCCAGTGGATCAAGATTTTAATTCTAGTGTTGCTATATCGGTTTAGATGAATGTTGGTAGGCTGTACTAATACTAGAATTTGAATTTTGCAATATTTTCTTAACGTATGTTTTTTTACGCATGGCTAAGCCATCTCGAAAGAAGTATCGTATTGTTTTAAATTTGCTATATGCCAGTCAAGTCAAAACCACACCACCATGATCGTTAACACGAACTGAACGTCCTTCACCATATTCCGACATCAGAAGATGAGCAGTCCTTTGCTCTCCATCGTGCAGTACTGAATCACTTCAACTCATATTCCATTAATAAAATTACGTCAAGAAATTGTCAAGACCTTTTACGTGATTTTATGTTTTCATGCTGCAGTATTGAAACATCTTCATTTTGAATTATATTTTGATGTTAAAAAATTCAAGAAACAAAATCGCACGATTGGCGAGGAAATTTTCATATTTTGAGAAATGCTTTTTTCAGGGTTTCCATCTACATGGAAAAGGTATTCTTTGCTATTCATCCAGAACGGATAACAAAGATCATTAGAAATGCTCACATACGGATTATACTAATCTGACCGAGCAACTCGGTAATTTAAGAACAGTACTTAGTTATATTTGCATAACACTTGTTTATAATGTTTTCTTTTAATTTATTTCTTCCACAGATCCTCATTGTTACAGTGCTGACGCTTTTGGAAAAGAGAACGGGAAACAGGAAATGCTTTTGTTGCTCTTGCAGACCAGGGCTTGTATTGTAAGAAAATAATATAAATCAGGATTCAGCACAGATAAACGCGAAATCAAGAACCCCCACGGAAGCGACACTTGTTGAGTTTAGCATATTTCATAAGATAACGGGATACTCAAAAGCGCACAACTGTTAGCAAGAAATAACACGTGTCAGCGCAAAAATAAATTAAGTCTGAATGTACGTATATTAGTAAATGTTGCTAAACAACAATTACATGGGGACATACTGTCTCCTTTATATACACGTAGTGATTTACGAGAAAAATTAGCAGGATCAATACACAAGCCGTCCCAGTAATAGGAATAAGCTCTCATAACAGCTTATTTTATATGTTTTGGAAACAGTCTATATCACACTGTCACTGATAAATGAAATATATGAAAACTTATGTTTTGCCTTGACGCGGCCGATACAATGGCTACGTTCAATCCGAATCGATAGTATCTTATGATACGATGCTTGCGAATAATACGGTAATATTATTAATCGGAATTGCAGTTTGAAATATAGTGCTGTTTGTGATCATTAAAGCTACCCACTTTAATGTTGGGGTTGTGCATATTATATCGAAGGATATCAATTAAATCCAGGACAAATATCATCACAAGGTCATTCTATTATCACAGGAGGATTGGATCATAGGTCAAATTTAATTACATTTGATTATTTAACGTACACCTCTGGTCTGATCAAAATTGGTAGTGTGAATTTCTTTATTTCTCTTTCTTTCATTTTTGTTTATCTTTTGTCAGTCGTACTGTAGATTTTTGTTAAACTTATAGAGAATGAAAAATAAAGGAATAGAAAGTCAAATCTATGCAGACAGTTAAATGCATGATAATTTATGGAATGTTAAGACTGATAAACGCAGGGAATATAATATCCAATATTATAAAACAAAAAGGTAACAAGAAGCCCAAGTGAAGCTGAAATCGCTCAACTGGCTCACAGTTTCTGATATCCAAATACAAGAGAAGTTGGCGAAGAAGTCTGAGCCAGCAGGATGCTTTCTGCGGAATTTTTTTCAGCGCCAGTGTATGAATATATGTAGTCTACAACCATTTGAAGTTTTCGCTATTTTGGTATATTCATCCATATTTACGGCACATCAGTACCATTTGACAAATGTTAAAGGGCCACAATCCGATGACGCTTTCTGTCAACGTTGGTCAGATTCTGTTAAAATTTTAAAGATAAAGTTAATAACGTTCTTCCATTTTTTTTACTTTGACCATCTTTGATTGCGGATATGCACTGATGTTATGATTCTTTCCGTTAAGTTGGTCAAGTTGTTTGAAAAGTTATTATTATATTTGATTACGAAACCACCATCATTCGTTAAACCTAAATGTCTTTCATGTTATGATAATTTCAGCAAAATTTTGTCTAATTTTGGGTGGTTTCTGTGAAAACATTTCAAAAGACAGGTCATTTTTAATCTACGAGTTCCTGTTATGCGCCTCGGTTTCGCCTTATCGAACCCTGCTTGATTATCTTTGTCAGCCAGTGAGGCTTGCAGTAGCATAGAGTAAACAAATATTGACTCAGCCCTCTACTCAAATGAACTGCGTGACGTTTTGCTTAATTGGTCAGTTCACCCATATTGCCAGTATGATGTGATTGTAATGTAAGGGGCAGTGAAAACACGAAAGATGGGGAGTAACTTTCATGACGTCACGTATACCGAGTAAACATCTTAAGTATACCGAGTAAATATGCTTAGTCCTATGATTCCATTCTTGTTCCACGGCAAAGTGTGATGCCTATTAACTTCAGATGGTATTTTAGCCATTTTGATGCAAATGCGTCGGAAATCGATATTAAAATTTATACCTGTCTTATATCTGTGTAGGCGGGTCACGCAGGCATTGTATCACAACAGTTTCTATTGGCTAAGAAGCCGTTAATTTTTTGGCTATGCAGAATTAAATTATTACATGTGTGCACTACGTAATCGCCGCTAAGTAAGCGCCTCTCCTATCTGACGATTTACTGTGCAGTTTTGTATATTATCCCTACGCCGACAACTTGGCGGAAACGCATGTTTGTGAATAGTTTAACACAATGGTTTCACATACTTCACACTGTATATCTGTGACTTGCTCAAGTCATTCCAATATATGTCTTGATTGTAATTTTGAAATAAGTAAATGTCATCTTAAAATTATGTAAATTTTTTTTTAACTCTTCAGTTCAGAGGTGAATAGTTCTTGCACGTTGTCAGGCTCTTCAATTGTACAGTACTTATGGTAGGTAGTCCGCAATCACATAATGCCTAAATGGAAATGAGCGGTTTTGAAAAACTAAACAAACCCGGAAAGTTTGAAGTTTGGCGTCTTTGTATACACCAATATGGCTTGTATGCTAACATGCAGAATCCGCGTGTTAATTGAGGAATATCAAAATGTAATATATAGAATAATTCTATGTGGAATTAAATTCACATGATCTACAACTAAGTAACTTCAGCAATATTTTTAATCGCGAGGCATTACACATGTAAGAGTTACTTTAAAAAATATATACATGCATCATCGATAGCATTATGAGGGAGACAACTTGCTATTTTACTGTTATGGATTGATGAAGATTTAAGTTTTTGTGAGAGTTAACATTGAGAGGATAAGTGTTTTTTTGGTTAATGCCCTTGATTTATGTAGTCCCTGTCGTGGCGCTGTATTTTTTGTCAAGTGACCTTTCATATAAATTCATGTGTAAAGCTGAATTTCTTTCAGTTACGAATAGAACTCGTGTGAGTTCTAAAGAAGAACTATTAAACCAGAACAAGGTAAAGGCCTGAACAAAGCCTTGAGACGGACTTAGACCTGAATATGGTACAGTCATGAACAAGGCCTAGAGACTTAGACCCGAAAAAGGTAAAGTCCTGAACAAGGCCTGAAGACAGACTTAGACCAGAATAAGGTAAAGTCCTGAACAGCCTAGAGACAGACTTAGACCCGAATATGGTAAAGTCCTGAACAAGGCCTAGAGATATACTTAGACTCGAATAAGGTAAAGATCTGAACATGGCCTAGAGACAAACTTAGACCTGAATAAGGTAAAGTCCTGAACAAGGCCTGGAGACAGACTTAGACCAGAATAAGGTAAAGTCCTGAACAGTCTAGAGACAGACTTAGACCCGAATATGGTAAAGTCCTGAACAAGGCCTAGAGATATACTTAGACTCGAATAAGGTAAAGATCTAAACATGGCCTTGAGACAAACTTAGACCTGAATAAGGTAAAGTCCTGAACAAGGCCTGGAGACAGACTTAGACCAGAATAAGGTAAAGTCCTGAACAGTCTAGAGACAGACTTAGACCCGAATATGGTAAAGTCCTGAACAAGGCCTAGAGATATACTTAGACTTGAATAAGGTAAAGATCTGAACATGGCCTAGAGACAAACTTAGACCTGAATAAGGTAAAGTCCCGAACAAGGCTCAGAGACAACAACGATTCTGAATTAGAACGAACGATCCTCTGGTTATAGTCTGCACATTTATTAAGGTGGTGAGCACGCATCAATGCGTGGAATTGTACTTCTGGTTCCATATTATATTGGGCGCACCTCCGGCCGGGACTCACACGACAAACGGTGAATTTAGAGAAACAGTTAGAGAATAACTTCTTCCTCATCTTTCCTTCGAGCGGAAACTCTGACTCCTAGCTTCCAGCCATAGATCTAAGACCCATGTGTGCAATGCCTACAATTGCTACATGTGTGGTGGACGCGATAATTACCATTCCAGTCTGAGCATCCAGCTGGATCTGATGAATCTATATATGACTGCAAGAACGTGACGTGTATGTTATTTTCTTGCTAACATTTAGTAGCGTTATAAAACAAAACTCCATACTCTAGGATTCTAGGACTAATTGCCAAGATTATTAGGGCACCAGAGAGATAGGTGGAGTCTCTATAGTTATCGCCTTTTTCGTCTGTCCATCCATCCTAACATTTTGTTCGAGGCATAGCTAAATAAATATTCGAATTAGTTCGATGCCATCACAATCGATGGGTCAACTGTTTTAAAAATGAACGTGTGCTTTTTAAAGGTTTCTCGTCTATGACACTCCAATTTTCAAAGAGTTACATATTTTTTGTTTCCGAAAAATTTTGCATTTTCACAGGAACAGTTTCTTGTAACCAGCATATTTTAAAAACCTTTCTGCTTCATAGTCAGGTGCATTTTAGTGTGAACACCATCTTCTAGACCTAGATGTGCATTTTAGGGTTTAATCTCATCTACTCCATTTGAAAGATTTATGGAAATTGTCAGTCAAGATCTTCACTTTTAAGATTTCTTCTAGACAGCATAGCTCATGAACCATTCAATATATCCTGATGCAATATGGTGCTCACACCTAAGAACAAAATAAAAATAAACCCCCATACTTATATAGCGATGTGCCTTTCGGTGTTTTCCTTGATGTTTCAAGTAGATCAATATGACACTTTGCTTCAAGACGCAATTGTTTGATTGATTTGGTTTGATTTGGATTGGTGTTTAATCGAACGTAAAGGTTATATGCTTCTTAGGAAAGAATAAGTAAATTGTCTTGAAGAAAACACACCAAAGCAGGAAGCATGGGTTGATCTCTCTCTCTCTCTCTCTCTCTCTCTCTCCGATGGCCCTAAGTGGTTAGAGCGTCCGCCTCGGATGCAGGATGTCGCACGTTCAAACCCCGGCTGAATCATAGCAAAGACTTACAAAAATGATACAAGTAGTTGCCTCACTTAGAGCTCAGCATTAAAGAGGTTAATGTTAGGACTGGTCGGCCTGGAGTCAGGATAATGTGACTGGGTGGGACTTGATGCTACGTGTCTGCGGCATGATGCCCCAATGCTAGACATCACTATAAACTGCCACACTGCCGACATCGTGGCTATAGGACTGAAACATTATTAAAGCTACGTTAAAAATCCAAATCACACTCTGTATGTCTGTCTGCCTGAAACACACATAGACACTTTTTAACTACCTACATATTTTACTCATTCATAACAGCCCTATCAATTTACTGGACGGCGATGTGGACAGGTTGGCGTGTGCGGCGGCGTTTGGCCTCACTGCGTCAAAGTGCCTGGAACTGTTTCGAGGTAGCATGATTTCACCATACATTCCATTCTGGGCTTATTGTAAGTTCTCTCTCTCTCTCTCTCTCTCTCTCTCTCTCTCTCTCTCTCTCTCAATTAATTTTCCTTCCTCAGTGGTATTCGGTATAATTCGACTACCTTGTTTGTTCCCAAATGTGTTTTATACAGGGCACGAGGACAATCTAGGACAGATACCTTTATTTCAAGGCGCGGATAAATCGTAACATTGTTGGAAATTTTAAGCAGTTATGCCATATTAATCATTTATGTGCAGATCATTGTTTATTTATTTATTCAATTAATTTAAGAGGAAAACTTTTATATATATATATATATATATATATATATATATATATATATATATATATATATATATATATATATATATATATATATATATATATAAGTTAACGCTAATAATCATATTTCTAACGCTAACAAAATGACATGCTAAATAATAGCAGATGAAATCATAAATTTAGAAAATGAAAGAAGAGAATAAAATATATGTACACATAAAAATTGGAAAATAGTCATGAAAAAATGAATTTATAGTAAAAACTTGAATTTCTAATTTCAACAGTATTCCATAATTTTGGACTCGTACAGTGAAAGATTTTTCGAGATCGTGGAATAAAAAATAGCGTTCGAACAAAAAACAAAATGGATGGTTACGGTTTTATATTAGCGGTTTGGTGAGATAAGATCGATAGTGAAGTACAATGCCATAAACCTTTTGTAAATCATACAACAGTTTTGAAAAAGAAAAGCTATGCCCGAAATATATATATATATATATATATATATATATATATATATATATATATATATATATATATATATATATATATATATATATATATATATATATATATATATTGTTACGTATAGGCTCGTACAAAAGTAACAAAGAAAAGAGTGAAGCCAACAAGCTTTGTAAATTTAACAAAATAATTAATTTCCCTAGAAAACAAGGTAAAAATATGAAAAAGGACTTACGGTTTGTGAATCTAATCCAAAAACTAATCCTAGAATTTAAAAATATAAGTCCTATCACTAAAAAGTTCTAAATGAATCAAAGTTCGAATCACGATAAAGTTCCAAGATGGAAGGTGATGATGTCCTCTATATCCTGTTTTGTGTTGATGTGTCAACAATTCCTTGTTGAATTTTATGAATCAAAAATAATATTCCGGCTTTAGAATTCCGAATAAATTCCAATAAATGTCTTTGTCCAAAATTTTTTATGAGGACTGATATTTTCCAGGGAATATAAATTATTAAATCCAAATAATAGAAGAATTTTAAATCAAACTGACATCAATATTAAAAACACCTTGAGGTCTAAAGGTGTAAACTACGACTGACTATTTCATTATAAAATGTCTGTTTTAACCCTTAACTAAAACGCAGTTTAGACCCCGTGATGGGTCACGTGATTACTTAGTCCGAACAACGCAGTACAATAATATGTCAATTAGCACGTAGGCTAGTATAGCCTTAGGTAAGAATCAATGATTCCCACACTGGAAATGAATTTATAAAAAGGTTGTTTACAACAGAGCTGACGCAAGCCAAGAATGACCTTGATTATGACCAATGATTTCCACTCTGTGTTTACCAATTCTGAACCAAGGTCAGGAACTAGGTCAGCTAAAAATATAATGTAGCAATAGTGATTATTTACTAGAACTGAACTGAATTTTCTAGAAAAAAAGTCAAATCCAGTGAATAAAGTTATTACAATAACATGCAATGAAATAAAAATAAACTAAAAAATTTAAAACTAACACACAAGTAATTTAATTACATATACGTAACACTTCCCCCATAAAGAAAAAGAACGATTTATATAATAAAGCTTTCTTTTTACCGTATGTTAATTATACATGAGGTAAAACAAATTTACATAAGAAGAACTCTTATGAATTATACAAAGTGTACATGAAATAATATTTCTATACACGGGAAAGTGCATCTGCAATTAAATTGTCTTTTCCCTCGATGTGCCTGATGTCAGTATTATATTCCTGTAAAAACAAACTCCATCTTAATAATCTTTGATTTTTGTTTTTCATCTTGTCGATGAAAGTAAGGGGGTTGTGATCACTAAACACAACAACCGGAGAAGAAGCTGAAATAATGTAAACTTTAAAATGTTGTAATGCCAAAATTAAAGCCAAACATTCCTTCTCGATTGTTCAGTAATTTCTTTGTTGCTTATTTAATTTCTTTAAAAAATAGCACGCTGGACGATCAACACCATTTCTATCTTCTTGAATCAATAGTGCTCCAACCCTAACATCACTTGCATCAACATATAGTTTAAAAGATTGACTGAAATTTGGAGCTGTAAGAACTGGTGTACTTTTAAGTATGGCCTTTAATTTGTCAAAAGCCTCCTGACATTTTTCAGTCCAAAGAAACGTTTTTTTCTTGCTCAATAAATTTGTCAGAAGTACAGCAATATTAGAAAACTTGGAACAAAATTTCCGATAGTATCCAGCCATACCCAAAAATCGCATCAATTGCTTTTTACTGACAGGCACAGGGAATTCAGAGATAGCCTTGACCTTAGCATCTATAGATTTAACTTGTCCATGTCCCACAATATGTCCTAGAAAAGTTACGCAAACACGGCAGAATTCACTTTTAGATAAATTGATTATCAAACTGGCATCAGTGAGTCTGTCAAAGAATTTCCGAATTGTGGCTAGATGTTCTTTCCAGGTGTCGTTGTAGATGATGACATTATCGATGTAAGCACCACAATTATCTAGACCAGAGGTAATCATATTCAACAAATGTTGAAAGGTACTTGGAGAACCCTTCATCCCGAACGGCATTACATTATATTGACAGAGTCCATCTGGAGTCACAAATGCCAAAATTTCCTTTGCCCTTTCCGTTAGTGGAATTTGCCAAAATCCTTTCAGAAGGTCAAGTTTGGTGACATATTTGGCATTTCCAATTTTATCAATGCAGTCATGGATTCCTGGTAACAGAAATGAATCTGTTTTTGTCACACTGTACACCTTCCTATAATCAGTGCACATACGGAAAGTTTCATCTGGTTTCAGAACAAGTATACATGGTGAACTCCAGCCACTTTTACTGGGCTCTATGAAATCATTCTGCAGCAAATACTGAATTTCGTCTTTCAAATATTCCTGTTTGAGAGGGTTCATCCTGTATGGGTGTTGTTTCACAGGTTTGGAATTTACAATATCAGCGTCATGAAAAAGTTTGTCTGTCCTCGTAGGAACATCTGGAAATAAGTGCTCATATTCAAATAATAGCTGTTTAAGTTCATTCTTTTCTTGTTGTTGCAAATGTAAAAGTTTCTGGTCCAGATTATTGATAATTTTCGAATTCCGTCGATTTGTATCTCCAAAATCAATAGTGTCCGATTGAATTCCTTCACTTAAATCCTCAGTTTGTGGGACAGGTACAACTAAATTAATTGCATGATTTACCTGGCTATCTCTCTCAATATACTGGTACTCCTATAATTTATTTAGATCAGTGTACTATTATTATAATTTAACTCATTCATTTTCTTCTTAACTTTGTAAGGGCCGTAAAACCTAATTTGAAGAAAATTTTGAACAATGAGCAAGAGAGAATGAACTCTATTACAAGACTCAAAACTTCTCTCAAGTAAAGTTCTGTGAAACCATAGCTTCACTTTTGACTTGAATTGCTGAGTGCCAAATTTAAGCATAACTAGCTGGAAACAAACAGGAGATCTTGGGATCTTTTTCCTGTCTGACAAGTGATTGTCGTTTAACACCCTGATTAGATAAAAGAGAATGAGTAGTTAAAAGAGGATCACTGTGATCAATACCTTTTGATTGACCCAAACAAGGAGTGAAAGTGATCTCATCAAAAGCCTGACCAATACATGTGTCAGCTAAAGGAATATTTTCCTTATCAAAATCATTCTCAAGAGCTTTCTTTGTCTTAGTTCTATTAACTGCACAAGCTGGGTATAAATCAGGGTATTCTTTTTCAATTGGATCGACTTTCTGACCCAAAGAAGGCTTGTCAGTTACAAGTGGATTAACCACAACCTTGTCTCCAGCTAGGTCGTTGCCTAGTAACAAATGAATGCCCTGAACGAGTAAAGAAGTTACTATACCGACTGTCACAGGTCCTGAAACTAAGTCTGATGACAAATTTACAGAATGGAGAGGAACATTAACAAAGCCGCACTCTACTCCCTGAATGAGAACACTCTCATTAGAAGAAGACTTCTCAAAAAAAGGCAAAGTACCTGATAATAAAAGACTCTGAGAAGCTCCTGTATCCCTTAAAATTTTAATAGGGATATGATTAGCCAAATCACCCAAGAGTGATATAGAACCCTTCGACATGAATGGTTCATAATTCCCCATAATAAAATCAGACTGGGGTTTATTAGACCCAACAAATGTATTGCTTTCAATACATGACCGTGACCATGACCTCTTCGAAATAAGAGCATTTGTGTTAGGTCTATCTTGATTCTGATGCTTATATTTCAATTTGAAGCAATCAGAAATAATGTGTCCTTTTTTCTTGAAATAGGTACACGTAAGAATAGACAAGGATTTTGAATAAGTTCATCAGAAGCTTGATTTTTAACAGTTGTGCCAGATTGAATTTTAGAAGGAGTCGTATTAGGCTGAAATACCTTTTCACCAGTAGACTGCTGAGTGAAAGACTTGCTTACAACAGGAACTTTATGAGTTAAGAAATACTCATCAGCGGCAAGAGCATCATTTTCCAAGGTTTGGATCTTATGCTCTTCAAGATAATTCTTAATGTCACTAGGGACACAGTTCTTGAACTCTTCAAGTAATACAAGTTGTTTGATATTTTCATAATCATGTTCAACTTTCTTGGCTAAGCACCATCTCTCAAATAACTGCTCTTTTTCTCTTGCAAATTCGACATAAGTTTGTCTAGCTTCTTTTCTTTAGTTCCTAAATTTGTGTCATTAAGCCCTAGTGATTAACTCACAACCCTTTAAGATGCATTCCTTAACTAAATCATAGTCAGAACTTTGCTGTATTGACAGGGATGCAAAGATATTTCGAGCTTTGCCATAAAGTACACACTGCATTAATTGAGTCAAATGCTCCCTTGGCCATTTCAAATTTTCAGCAACTTTTTCAAAATAAGGAAAATATTTGTCTACTTCTTTTTCGCTAAAAGGGGGTACTAGGCTAAAATTCTTTGTAATATCGAAACTTGAATTTGTATGTGAAGTGGGAATGTGCTTTTCACTTGCCGACTCCATTTCTTTCATTCTAATTTGAAATTCCCTTTCATTCTTGTCTCTTTGCATCTGTCTGTCTCTCTCCTCTTTCTCAAATTGTAACTTAATTCTCTCTCTCTCTCTCTCTCTCTCTCTCTCTCTCTCTCTCTCTCTCTCTCTCTCTCTCTCTCTCTCTCCTCTTTTTCACCAGTTTTTCACCAATTGTTTCTCTTCTTTCAGTAAATGCATTTGTTCTTTGTCTTTTTCCATGTGTAACTGCATTTGTTCTGTCTTTAACTGCATTTGTTCTTTTTCTTTCTCAAATTGCATTTTTCTCACATCCCTTTCTCTTTCCATTTGTATCTTTTCTATCTGAAACTGAACCTGTCTTATCTCTAATTAAAACTTTTTTAGCTGGACTTCCATTTTCAAAATTTCTAACCACTCCTGGGTAAAATTAAAAAAATATTCTCAACTTTTGACGATATTGTGAAAATGCCTGTTGATTTCGCTAAAGATTTATAACAAAATGTGAAATAGTACTTGGGATTTAAAATTTATGAAAACTAGGGAAATTTAAATTTTAAAAAAAAAACAATTTTCTGAAATATTTTAGCCAAAATTCATATATCCCAAGGACGAGCGCCCAATTTTCTTTGTTACGTATAGGCTCGTATAAAAGTAACAAGGAAATGAGCGAAGCCAACAAGCTTTGTAAATTTAACAAAATAATTTATTTCCCTAGAAAACAAGGTAAAAATATGAAAAAGGACTTACGGTTTGTGAATCTAATCCAAAAACTAATACTAGAATTTAAAAATATAAGTCCTATCACTAAAAAGTTCTAAATGAATCCAGGTTCGAATCCCGATGAAGTTCCAAGATGGAAGGTGATGATGTCCTCTGTATCCTGTTTGTGTTGATGTGCCAACAGTTCCTTGTTGAATTTTATGAATCAAGAATAATATTCCGGCCTTAGAATTCCGAATAATTTCCAATAAATGCCTTTGTCCAAAAATATTTATGAGGACTGGTATTTTCCAGGGAATATAAATTATTAAATCCAAATAATAGAAGAATTTTAAATCAAACTGGCGTCAACATTAAAAACACCTTGAGGTCTAAAGGTGTAAACTACGACTGACTATTTCACTATAAACTATCTGTTTTAACCCTTAACTAAAACGCCGTTTAGACCCCGTGATGGGTCACGTGATTACTTAGTCCGAACAACGCAGTAAAATAATATGTCAATTAGCACGAAGGCTAGTA
>JAECUM010095797.1:0-30928 GCA_016617855.1 Megalonaias nervosa | reverse complement strand
ATATATATATATATATATATATATAAGACTGTCATTAAATATTAATACAGTTTCTTAATCAGCAGTTTTAACTAGCATCACAGTCTTATTTGAAAACGATGGATAAATCTGACATTGATTGATGTTGATTGGAAACCGAAAATTGAATGCAGCGTCCAGTTAAATGCAAATTATAAAACTAACATATACAGCAGCAATGATGTGACAAGACTAATCAGCTTCCATTGTGAAATGTTTAGTAAGCAAAAATTTCCAGCTAAGGTTCAACTGGTTCTACAAATCCAATCTTCATTCTTATAACGACAATTAGTAAAATGATCCCAATTTCAAGGTTTAATGAAGTCAACGGAAAATAAATGGTATGTATAGGATAAAGAAGAAAAAGCTGTCTGTGGTTTGCAGCATTTTGGCAATTCTCTGACAAATTTTCTGTCTGTGGTTTGCAGCATTTTGGCCATTCTCTGACAAATTCTCTGTCTGAATCTGTTTGCAGCATTTTGGCCATTCTCTGACAAATTCTCTGTCTGAATCTGTTGTAAGGAAATGAGAGAAATGCAAGTAGATTTTTTAATTATGGAACACAGAGAGAAGAACAATACATAATGTGCAGACCGCTTCCCATTTCCTACTTTAATACAATAATAATTCATACAGTGTACGTCCGATAATGAGGATATCCTTTGTTTTTGATTGGATAAAAAAAACGAAAAATGAAACATAAACTCGTATTTATTAGAGTTACTTTCCATTATCTGAGCACAAGATTGATCGAATGTCATGTTAAAGTGTATTCATCTCATTTCCAATTATGTATCGGACAACTTGTATCTCATTTCAACTCATTCCCAATTAGACGTCGGGGAACCTGTGACATCCAGATTTTATGTCATTCGTTTAATAACTTGAAGTAATTCGTTTGTCGACCAACATAAATTCGGCTGGATTTGTTTTTGATGGTATTGAACAAATAAAAATAAGATTTTAATAAAAATTTTCGATTTTCGTCTCATTGGCACTGACTTGAACCCCGAGGCAATTATTGCGGTAGTAGATTTATTTAAACTGTTGGATAATCTGCAACAAGGTTTTCAGGAGTCAAGTAATAAATTAGTTTAGTTCTAAATGAAATGCCAAAAACGAATACTTCCGTTTCGCACAATACTGATATACCACAAGAATGTGCTATAATTTCTCCCCTCAATGCTTAGAATTCTTTGCTCATATTTAATAGTGACCTAAACGTATGGAAGAGAAAACTTTGAAATCCGAGTCGTTTCGGCCCGGGTCATTTCGTCTCCGGTCGTTTCGGCCTCCTGTATTGAAATGCTATTATAAGTTAACACCGTTGCACCTATTTGAACGACTACAACAGGACTGACTTATTTTCAATCAATGACGGCGTCATTTTTTGATAGGGAATGGATGACATTATTCAGTGGTCAAGATTGCGTCAAAGAACAACGCCAAGCCACGCGCACGTTTTGGCAGCTTTTTTACGTACCTAAATTAATTGATTTATAACTTCAGGTGAGAATCTTTTATCAACCACCGCAATATTTGGTGCTTGGTTATGCATGCAGTTTAAAGAACAAACATATGTCCGCTATTGTTTGAGCAACGATTGTACACATGCATTGAAGACAAACACTTTGCAGGGAAGCAACGAAGCTTTTCCACTTCTGTCTGTCTTTGGCTATTTTCTCCAGTGTACCACAGCTGTGGTGAAGGATCTTCATCTCAGTCTCAACATTACAACATTACATCACCATGTTGTCTTAGGCCCTCTACATTTCCGTAGTCCCTCGGGTGTCCAGTGCAGTGCTATCCTTTAAACTGCTTCTGCCTCCTTTTTCATGACATGTCCGATCCATCTCCAGCGTCTTCACTTGATGATAGTGGCCATGCTTTCTTGGTGGCATCGCATGAATAGGTCATTGGTTCCTTGGCCAAAATATACGTAGTATCCTGCAAAGGCTAGTGGTGTGGAAGGACGAGTGTTTGGCAAGATCGCACTCTGTCATACGCTAGCACTCCGAGCCATACAGTAGCGTTGATAACACACAGCTTTGTTGCAGTTCAAGCTTGGTGTAAGTACCATACTGTGTTGATCTCCATACACATTTCATACTTCGGGATACATTTCTGGCCTTGCTTAGTTTGCTTTGGGTGTCGTACTTGGTACCTCTATTTTGTCTGCTGCTGATGCCCAGGTATGTAAAGCTGTTAGTACCGGGTAAGTATACATCATCTATCCTGATTGGTATTGCTGAGTCTATGTTGAGATATATAACCAATGTCTTTTTCCGGCTTACTTTCAGTCCTACCTGGTGTGCAAAGGTGCGGAGGCGTTGTGTCTTATCTTGCATTTGCTGGTGGTGTGTGAAACCAATGCGAGGTCATCTGCAAAGTCCAGGTCATCCAATGTGGAAAACAGTGTCCATTTGATGCTCCTTGACGAATTCTCTATTTTCTCTTTATGACCCAGTCAATTACTTTGTTGAAGAACAGTGTAGACATTATGCATCCTTGTCTCTGTCTGACCCTAGTCTTGACTTCAAAGCACAAGTCGCAGAATCCCATGCTGCATGTGAAGTTGTTGTAAAAACTCTTGATGAGCTGGACCATTTGTTGGGGAATTCCAAAGGCTCTCAGAATACGCCAAAGGCTTTCTCTTTGGATGCTATCAAAAGCTTTCTCAAAACCAACAAAGTTAATGTACAACTGTCTGTGCCACTCTGTGCACTGTTCTACGATGTTTCTCGAGGTAAAAATTTTATCTATACACCTCTTCCCTTCCGAAATCTGGCATGTTTCTTCTCACAGATTTGTCGACAGCATCTGAGATCCGCTTGATGATAACCTTGGCAAGGATCTTACTGGGTATAGATAGTAGGGTGATGCCACGCCTGTTGTTACAGTCGCTGAGTGCTCCTTTCTTGGGAATCTTGATGATAACTCCAGTGGTCCAGTCCTTTGGTACTTGTTACTCTTCCCAAATTTCGGTAAGCAGAGGCTGGAGAATGGAGGCTGCGAGTTCTGGATCTATTTTGAACATTTTAGCATTCACGTTATCATATCCTCAGCCTTCCCGTTTTTGAGAGATTTAATAGCTACAAAATGATTTCTTTTTTCTCTGGTCGAACAATGTTAATATCAAGGTCTTCATCAGCTTCTTGGACGTATGCTTCTTCTACAATTGGTGATCTATACAGAACTTCCGTAAAATGCTCTATCAGCGTGCTTCTTGCTCTTCATCTGTTGTCAGTAATTGTCCTCGTTTTTCCTTGTATGGAGCATTTGACTTACCACTGTACTTGCCACAAACGAGCTTGGTCATTCAGTATACATTTCCTTGTTCTCCGTGAGATGCTGCAGTTTCAGCTTGTGTTGCAAGGTCTTTCATGAAAGTTCATTCGTCTGCTCTTACTAGCTTCTTCACTGCAGATTTGGTATCTGCCAATCTCGTCTTTATCTCACGTCTCTCATAAATGACTTTCCATGTGTCAGGCATGATCCACTCATTCCTCTTTTTCTTATCTTTGAAAACCAGACCGACTTCGCTGCTCTTTTTGTAAACTGATGCAATTTGTTCCCATGCTGAGCTGATTTTATCTGTATTACCGGTAGATGTGACGACAAACACAAAGAAGACTTAATGGCTTCATTGTTCATGGATCAGTAATAATAAGATTAACACTTATGAGCTGTCATCTTTCAACAATAAATTATGATCAAAGTTCTCAAAAGGCCCAGCCATTGGTTCAGATGCTCGTATTTCCGATAATGTTTATTTTGGCACAACAAGTAATAAGGTAACTATATCATGCAATCCCTATATCCACGAATATATATTTACTGGTGATCACTTATATCGTTATTTAGGAAAACCATGTTTTATAATCTTCATTGTGAGGATGAAACTTGTGTTATATTTTACTTGTATTCATTTTATCACAAAATGTTCTCTTTATGATATTCGCAGTGTTTTTGATTTGCTTGTTTAAAGAAAATACTAACATGAAATAAAATATTTGTCATTTCTTCCTTTTAAGTTATTCAAATCTAAATACAGTGAGGCCGAAACGGTTCCGGGCCAAATCGACCCAGTAAGAATAGTAACCCGAAATTAACCAGGCCGAAACGACTCAGGGCCGAATCAACTCGAGTCGGAAACTGTTCCGGGTCGAATCGACCCGTTTCCAAACTTAGAATATCTAGATGAATCAAATTTTTAAATGTTGAGTATAAGTATTCAGGGCTACTCTGTCTCTATCTTTCAGTATCGAGGTGAGATATTAGCACACATTTTACATTGAAGATTTGCACTATGATCAGGATTAGTAAATGACGACGTTTTTAGAAATCATTTGTCATTAAACAACAATCGCTCATCTAGTGACCAAAAACGTCAAAATATTTTCCTTTAGATGGAGCCAGATAACAAGCAACCCCTTGCAATCTTGAGTCAAACAAGGAGATACTTAACGCAGTTCAAAAACTTATATCAGGAACTAAGAGATTCGTCTAGCATGACCACTGGTGCTATTCTTTACGTACCCCACACGTATCATCTGGGCTGAAGTTAAAATTCATGTGTTTATATTCCCCGTCACTACTAACCTTTTTGGTTCTATGTCTATTAGTATGTTGGAACATGTTTCCACTATCAATAGAAGTTATCTCCTACTATTACACTATTTCACGTACTATTACAGTATTTCACACACAATTTTATTTCAATACTACACTAGCTAGTATCAAAGTCTGCATTTATCTGTTTATTGTCTGTTATTGTATGCAAGGCCGTAAAATTACTGAATATTCCAACTAAAATTATGATAATTCACGGAGGTGAATTACGATAAATAATTTCACTGCCGCGTCGATAACAAGATAACTCGAAATTTGGAGTTATTGTATAATGCTTACGTGTCCTAATGGTATGTATGGCCGCCTCCAGTTAAAGACGGCTAGAGTTCAAGTGTAACAAGGCGCGGATTGTTTTTTTTGTTTTTTTTTTCTCTTAATGGGCTATTCTACTTTGAGCTGTGAAGAACATAAACGGTAAAATGCTGACATGACGCCGGATCCAGTAATAAATCTGCTACATCAATCTGTTATACAGTACATCTTGCTAGTCGGTACGTTTGAGCATAAAATAAGAAGAAAATTTGCTTGCATCGAGTGAATAACAGATGTATTCCATTGCGTGGGTGAAATACAAAGTTTTACTGACCAGATCAAACATATCCGTTATTTATTCGTTTCAAGCAAATATCCTCTATTCCTTCCTTGAGAAAAACGTATTATCTATGTAAATATTATCATTAGTGAGGTGAGAGATTGAAATAATAGACTTAACATTTGTTTCTGAATCCTCGCTATATCTTAATGTGATATTTTGTATATACTTTCTAGGACGATGTTTGAAAAAAATACTGATTAAATCATTTCTGTCTAATGCACTTCTATATATCTGAAAGGTTAACGACAAATGGGGGAAACCAAAAGGGGCAAACAAATGCTCTTCATATCGAAAGAAAATTTTAACGAGTCGTGCACATTTTTAAACGATACATTATTTAAAAAATTTCCTTAAACAAAGGTTTTTACATGTGATCTTATAACCTTTACCAATAAAAATATGCGCAGCTATTATCTTCACCGGTAACTACAATAAAATGAAATTGGTCCCATTTTGTCTTTCAACAGGATCGGGAAAGTAGTTGCACTTGACTTATCTTTAGAAGCCGTCGTTATTGAGCTTAGGGTAACAGGCCACCCGAGCAAATAAATACTGTCGTTGTTATTCGTTCTTCGAGGTGGGAGATGACCATGCCATCACTAACTTGTTTGGTTTCTGTGAATACGTGAATCAAGAAAATGTTTGCTCTGATCTGTCTGTGGCACACTTGACAAGATGCTGCTCGGTTTGATCAATAGAGGACGTGCTGTAGTTCTTAAATTTCCGCCACTCGTGCTTCTGCACTGTTGATGTAATTCTCTTCCAATCAAATTCTGTAGCTCTAGTATCAATGAGACTCCGTCAGGTGGATCGATCCTGTGTGCGATATTCTCAAGATGCAGGGTTAATGTTGAAGAATTTCATGGGTGACTTGAGCGAATATTTGAAGCGTTCCTTCTGACCACCCTGACATAACTTTCCGTCCTTACTTTGGCTGTAGAAGATCTTCTCTGGTAGTCGGACATTCTTGTGATGTGGCCTTCCCATCGCAGCTGTGACATTTCATGAGTCGAGTGTGGATACTTAGAATGCCTGTCCGTGTGAGAACGTCAGCTTCTTGGACCCTGTCCTGTCATCTTATTCTCAACAGTTTCCTCCTGCAGCTCCTTGGTATGGCATTTTTCCATTGTTTCGCAAGCATACAGCAGGGTCAGCAACATAATGATTTTGTAGACCTTAAGTTTCTTTTCACTCGCAACTCTGGTTTCTCTTCACAGCAATTTAATCTTTTGAGCTGGTTTTCCCTTACAGCGAACGACCACCCCATCAGTCAACGAGAACCAAAAGCCTTGTACGCGAATCTCATTACTGAGGACTCAGCCCAATCAAAACAGACCGTTGAGTGTGTTTAGTAAAGGACACATACCCAATAAATCAGTTATTGCATTTATTGCTCACTACTTGAAAACAAAAGAAAAGACAGTTTATAGTGTGAAAGAACCACTCATTTGTTTAAATTAGTTATTAAGGTATATGCAGTATGTTATTAATTGGATTTGCTTAATCATTAGAGTAGGCCTACGTGCTGGAGTTCTGAGATTTCCACTGAATCCATTACTGACATCCTGGTAATGTGGCCCGCAAAGCACAGCTGTGAATTCTTCAGCCGAGTGTAGATGCTTGGAATGCCTGTTCGTGTGAGAACTTCAGCTTCTTAGACCCTGTCCTGTCATCTTATTTCCATCAGTTTCTTCCGACAGCCCACGTGAAAATAATTTAGCTCCTTGGCATTGATTTGGATACCGTCCATGTTTCTCAAGCAAACAGCAGGGTTAGCAACACAGTGCTATTGTAGACCTTAAGTTTCGTTTGTAGACTGATCCCTCTGCGCTCCTACACATTTGTACGTACTCTGTTAAAGGCCACACTTGCCTTAGCAAATCTGGCATTGGATTCATCGTCGATATTAACTGCACGTGGCAGTGTACTTCAGAAATAGGTCAACGTGTCCACTGGCACGAGGATTGGGCCATTTACTATGATAATAGCCTTTCCTGGCGCAGGTTGGTACATCACCTCTGTCTTGTTGGTACTGATTGTGAAACCGAAATTGTCACAAATAAATGGTTCAGACTGTGTTGCATATCTGACTCATATGTTTTATTCTCGGAACAGTCGTCAGCAAATAGGAGAACACGAACAGTCACTTCGTCTTCGCCTGTAGTCTTTTATGATTGAAGAGATTGCACTCAGGCCGGCATCTGCTGTCAATCTCAGTATCATAGTCACGGAAGGCATCATTAAGAATAGCAGAGAACATCATACTGAAGAGGTTTGGGTCCAAGACACCGCCTTGCTTGACTCCATTGTTGACTGGAAACGGAACTGCCTAGCCATCACGGTGAATTACTATGGGCAACCAATTTTTGTCATGATCTTCCAAAGGCCTCCATGGCTGACTTTTTTAACGAATTTTGTCAATTCGATGAATGTCATGCACAGGTTGGAGTTCAGTTCCTGGTATTTCTTCTGGAGTTGACGAGCTACAAACACCATGCATGTGGTCTCTCGTCCATTCCTGATGGCACTGTGACTCTCAGGCAAGAGCCCTTGATCCATGTGAAGCACAAGATGATTCAGCAGAATTGTGACTAATAATCTGTCAGCTATTGACAGCAAAGAGCTGTCCACGACGGTTGTCGCGTGATAGTTTGTTGTCTTTCCCTTTGTACAAGTGGACCATGGATGCATTATTTTACTACTGGGGTATAATTTCCCGAGTCTATATGGATTGGAAGACTTCAGTAAGTTTCGGTGCCATGTGCGAGTCTTCAGTTCTGTTAGCGTCTGCTGGTATAGCATCTACTTCATGTGGCAAATCAGCATTAATACAGTTATCGATAGCAGCAATGGACTTGACTAATAGATTCCTTGTGAAAAGAAACGGAAAACTTTGCTACAACTTTGATTCATGCATTCATGAAACTCAGCTTTGTGAGTGTTTATTTCTACGCTATCTTCATTGAAAACGTAACATTTGATCACTTCTTTTCACGTGCATCTCTGGGTTTTTTTTCACAGAGATTTAATCTTTCGAGCTGGTTTTCCTTACAGCGAACGACCACCCCATCAGTCAACGAAAACCAAACGCCTTATACGCAAACCTCATTACTGAGGAGTCTGCCCAAACAAAGCAGGCCTGTTGAGTATATATAGTAAACGACACACATCCAATAAATCCGTTATTTGAATTTATTGCTCACTACTTGAAAACAAAAGAAAAGGCAATTTGCAGTATGAGAGAAAAGACGCATTTGTTCAGATTAGTTATTAATGTTCTTCAGTGTATTATTAATTGGATTTGCCTAATCGACAGAGGACATGCTGAATTCTGAGAATTCCGGTGAGTCCATTACGAATTTTGGCGACGAGAAATCTATTATTCTATTATTAAGAGATAAATACAGTCAGTGTTACAATGCAACAATATGTCTGGCACATGAACTTCAATAATGTAATAACAAGTATAGCATATTAACTTCTCATTTAATTAATTATTATTATTTTTTAAAAATTGTTTTGCTTCTTCTTTCTCATATTTTTCCGCTGAATCTGCTATTCGTTTAACAAAATTTTTTTTAGGTTTACCTAACAGTTATAATAATAATAATAATAATAATAATAATAATAATAATAATAATAATAATAATAACAACAACAACAATACTAATAATAATAATAATAATAATAATAATAATAATAATAATAACTGTAAGTTGTAGGAGCAAAACGAGGCATGTCGAGTTTCCTTTAATTGAAAGATTTATACAACGAGCGGTATATCAAAGATTTGGTATACATACTATCATATATTTTATTTATATCACGTACAAATACACATACTTGCATTTCCAACTTAGTTAAGATTGACTACAAGCAACTGTAATCTGGGGGAATGGAACGAATCAATGAACTCTGCACAACCTTTTCCAGTGTTTCCTCCACTAAATGTAGTTCTTTTCCTTTTACAAGTAATCGCAGTCTCCTTTGCAAATGGTAATTTATTTCTTTAATTTTCTGAACTTTTGTTTTCATTCATATTGATTAAATAGATATAAGACACAAATTTGATTTAAACGTGAAAGATGGTTTAAATGAAGAAAGTAGAACGCTACAAACACAGCATGATTAAGTACTGGAACAGTGAACTCGCAGCATATACAAACGAATTGGAAATATAAACTAAGTGAAACGAGGAACCAGCAAGAGGTAATTCAAACATTTCAATGTATTATAGCTGATCTAAGTCATTATTATGATTTAATTAACATTGTTACCAAACATACCGTTATTTCTTTCTTTCCCTTTCCCGTTGGTGTGTGAATATATTTTGCCGTTATTTACAGGTCCAGAGACATCATCGTATGACACAGACGAAAATCCGCCACTCGTTTTTTCACAGATCTTCTGGTATCTTTCTACCATGGTCCAGTGAGAGAGAGAGAGAGAGAGAGAGAGAGAGAGAGAGAGAGAGAGAGAGAGAGAGAGAGAGAGATGAATGCGATGAATTTGACCTGGGAAGGACTTTACTGAAAATAAAAGTGAAAATGGTCTGATAAGCAGTAAAATGACTATGAATATTAGGCCCTAGTACCAGTACCTAAACTTTAACATATCGACTAGCACGCACAACTTCCTCCAGTGTACCGGTCGGAAAACTGATTTTTAACGTCACGCACTATCATACCTATGATATAAACAAGTGGAAGAACCCAGGTTGCGGGCCGTCAGTCTGCTTCTTCGTTCACGTGTTCGTGAACTCTGTGGCAGCCACATGTTGTTTTATTTTAGCAAAGTTTCCTGTTAAGCTTCAGCCAACGATGGCTCGTACGAGTTGATGATTAGCAAAGTTTACCAGTATATATATATATATAAAACTTTCATTTCATTTTGCCTGATTGTAATCGTAAAGCTAAATACTTACTTGGTCTCGTCGTAGTTTGATTATTGACATTCATTATATAGCGTTTCTTTCATTTACAGTTGAAATATATACACATACAATTGAATACTTTCGGATACAATCCAATTAGGAAATATTCATTTTAGACCTGCAGTATCACGGCAGAATTTATAATACATGCATAAATGTATGTTTTATTTACATATTTTTCTTAATCTATGATGTATATATTGTGAACTACCATATGTCATATATTAATTTACTTTGGAACCGATATCAGCATTAAGCATAGAAAATTGGTCACCATGCGTGGTAGTCTTTCTTGTATAGTAGAAAACGTTAACCACTTATTTTCTGGGTCTTACAATTTTAGGCAAATTAATCTTTAAAGTCGGTATATTACATTTAAATGCCATACACATTTAGTGGTAATTTGTCCCCATTAGCCGAGGAAAAAATATGTAATGTGTTTTAGTTATCAAGATGACGTTTTTAAATCTGGCAAACATACTTTTTCAACACTGTTAATCTAGTTACTAGGACTCGTCGCCATTCACGCCAAAATATGCATAATCTGAAGGTATGAGGTTTGTTTTAGTTCTCTTGACCATAACACCAACTAAGCTGATGGCATCGTTCTTTATCCGTCATGCGTACGTTTCAAAATTGTTTATGACAACGTCTTCTCAGAAGCGCTGGGCCAATTTGCACATAGTTTTTCAGGGAACATAATGACATCTGGATCTATAAAATTTGTTCAGAGGATAGCAATCCGTTATCCAATGCGCTCGGCCTAACAAAAACAGAACAACCTTTTGAAAACCGCTAGAAAACAATTGAATCAAATTTTAAGAAATTTGACCAAAGCATTGCGGCATAAATGTCATTCAGATTTGTTCACATGATACCAATCGCTCATCGCATAGAGCAGCCGTTCCTAAAACTGCATATGCCTTTTTAAGCAATCCTCAAAAACTGCTCACCAGACATTGACCAGGTGTGATAGAAAGCATAGTGGTTTAAAAAATTTCAAGTTTTGACAACCGATGCTAATTCAGAATTAAATATGACAGCCGTTACTAAAAATAGGAAAACCTCTAAATGAATTCTAAGAGACTGCTGAAGAGAATTCGAAAAAAAGACAATTCTTAATGGTAAAGTGGCTTTTAATTTTTTTTGCAAATGATGCCGATCCGCTATCATAGAAGGTTTCTATTGCTAAAACTTTAAAAACCTTTCAGTTATTTCTTGTTAAGAAATCCCTGAACAGAAATTGACCAAATGTTAGAGGAAACGTCCTGGAATGTAAGGAGTTATATATTTGTACAGATGATTCCAACCCGCCGTTAACTGCAATCGCCTTTAATAAAAATAGAAAAAAGGTTAAACGCCTCCGTTTCAGAATCTGCTACGCAGAATTTGACAGCATTTTTGCATATAGATATTGAATGCTGTAGAAATGATTTCAATCCGCCACAAAATATGGCTTCTTTTACTAAAAATAGAAAAAGCCTTTAATAGCTTGTTCAAAAAAGGACAATGTAATTTGACCAAATTTAAAAGTAAGCTCCCTGGCTTGAAGGCCTTTCAAATGCATAAAATGCTTATTCCCATAAAATATGGCCGTCGTAGAAATTTTTGTACACATTGTTATTTAGACAAAACGCCCAACAGGACTTGATCAGGTTTGACGAAAAGCAGTCTGAAATGGAGACATTTCTGTATTCGACATATGATGATTCAGTGCCATCACATATAGATGAAAACACAGAAGTATTGTTATGTATATGTAATTTAATTACTTGTCTGTTAGTTTTAAAAAAAATTTTATTTTATTTTATTCCATTACATGCTATTGTAATGATAACTTTGTCTACTGGATTTGATAATTTTTTTAGAAATTCAATTCAGTTCTGTTTGACCTGATAAACAGCCAGTAGTAGAAACACTGTATCTATTTGCTGACCTTGATTCAGAACCAGTGTCAGTTTTGAGTAAACAACTTTTTTTAAAACAAAATTTCCAGGATAAGAACCATTGATTTTAGCTAAGGCCATACTTGAGTACGTGATGTTATGCATATAATGTTTCTACGTTGTTTTAAAAAGGTGACCACGTGACCCTCATAAGGGAACTTGTTTTGCGTTTTAGACAGTCTTATAACTCATTGTTATAAGAAGAAATAGTCAATTGTGCTTTAAACCTTTGAAGCTCAAAGGTGTTTTGTTGTGACCAGTTTGAGTCGAATTTTTATTTTTTGGAATTAGTAATTTATTTATCCTGGAATACAAGTGCTCCTAAATTGATTCTTGGACAAAGACAGTTATTGAAAATTATTCGGAATTCCAAACTGGAATATTATTCTTTGTGATTCAACAAAGAACTGTTGACACATCAGGACAAAGCTGACTATCAAAGACGTCATCGCCTTCCATCTCGAATTTCATCGGGATTCGAACTGTGATTCACTTACGACTTTTTATTGATAGGACTTATATTTTTTTAATTCTTGGATTAATTTTGGATTTGATTCGTAAACCGTAAGTCCTTTTTTATTTTTACCTTGTTTTTCAGGGAAATAAATTATTTTGTTAAATTTTACAAAGCTTGTTGTCTTCACTCTTTTCTTATTACTTTTGTACGAGCCTAGACACGTAACAGTATACAAACACTGAAACGATTGTCTTTATTATATATGGAATTATCACGATTGGAAGAAACGTCTTCAGAACGCATTATATTTTGACCCAGAGTTCTTGGCAAACCGCTCTTTATTTATTTATTAGGCAGATATCAGCCAAGCGAGAGATCTCGGGCTCATTTGGGGTTACTGCGAAGAAACATAAATCAGTATTGATTCAGAGATAATGCAGTTCGAATCAATAGCAGTTTTACAAGATCGAAACCTGCCCACGAGGTCGTAAGGTACACTATGATTTTAACGCCACGCCATGCATATTTAGTTAGATTTGATCGAGTTAGTTAAGAATGCATAAATCACCTGACGTGAACCCTTACCTGTCTGTTGTCTCTGTGCTCATCTATTTATGTTCCTCGTTCATCTTTATAACTCTTGAAACATCGGGGTTTAGCATTGTCAATTCTTAACAAATCTAGGAAGGGTGACATTCGATCTTAAATAAGTTTTGGTTTCACGATTGTGTCAAAATACTTCCTGATAATGAGGCTGTGGTGATTTTAGATAGCATTATGAGCTCATAATATACAACGAAAGCAAGAGGACCAAGGTGGCCTGTGATTCCTTGCCTGATTTATGTCTGCCTAATAACCAAATGCAATAGCAGTTGACCAAGCAATCTTTGCCAGGAGGATGCTTTTTGGTTGACATTTCCCCAGTGCTGTTGACTCTACATGTTATGAAACAAATCCTTCAGAGTTTTTCTAGTATTTGTACTGTTATCCATATTTCATCGCATATCAGAATCATATGTCCAATATTGAAAGGCCCCTAAAGTAAAATGCTTTGGGTCAAAGTTGGCCAAACGCTGTTCAGCATTTGTTTTAGATAAAATTGTGTAAGTTTGTTGGGTAAATTTGTTTGTGTAAGTAAAATTGGGTAAATTTGTTTTAGATAAAAAAATTGTTTAAATTTGTTTCTACATTTAGTATTGACAGTCACATTTGGGGGGAATTTCTTTGGCATGGATTAAAACTGTGTTCTAGCCAGGTCACTTTCTTTCAAATCTGACCAATTCAAATAAGCGGTTATTCAAATTTTTTGAAGAATTGTCTTTATTTTCTTTCCTTAGTAACATCGTCATATTTAATGGTATATTGGCATCATTGGTACAGATATGTAGGTTTTCATCGTAGGGTGCTTTGTGTCAAGTTTGGTCAAAATCCGGTTAGTGGTTTTTGAGAAGTTACTTAAAGATTGTTTCCTACTTCAGTAATGGTGATTACATTTCAGGCGGATCAGCATCATTTGTATCAATCTAAAGGGTCGTTATACCAGTTTGATCAAATTCTGTTTAGCTGTTCTCGAGAAAAAATCTTTAAAAGATTTAACGATTTTGTTTTCTAATTTTAGTAACGATGCCCATATTTAATGACGGATAGGTACCTTTTATACAAATAGGAAAGGTTTTCATGCCAGTTTATTTTTCTTTTTTTTTTTTCTGCCAAACTGGATTAAATTCTTTTCGGTGGTTTAGAGAAGTCATTTCCATTTTTTCTATTCTTAGTAACATACATACATACATACATACATACATACATACATACATACTGTTACGTATATGTAATTTACTTACTTGTGTGTTAGTTTTAAATTCTTTTTTATTTTAATTTTGTTTCATTACATTTTATTGTAATGATAATTTTCACTGGATATGAGTCTCTCTTCGAAAAATTGGTTTGACCCGATTAGATTATAACGGTTACTTCAGCATTATTTTTAGCTCACCCTGGTTCATAGATCTTGCAAACATCGGGTGAATACGATTGGCTATTACCAAGGTCATTTTCGGCCCATGTGTTAGCTGAATTGTAAACAGCCTTTCTTTTTTTTTATTTTCAGTGTGAGAATTTGATTCTTAGATAGGGCTATTCTTGCTTACGTGATAAATGCCATTTTTTTAATTGCGCTGTTCAAATTAGTAAATCACATAGCCCGTCACGTGAGACACCATGTGATCTAAACTAGAGGCTTTAAACAGCCATTTTCTACTACATCTCTTCAGTCGTATTTTAAACCTTGAGGGTTCAAGAGGTTTTTATTGTTGTTGCCAGCTTGTTTTGAAGTTCATCTATTTTTTTGGAATTTAATAATTCATTCTCTAGAAAACTACACAAGTGCTTCATATTTATAAAAGTTCTGGGAGAAAGATATTCAGTGGAAATTTATTCTGGAATTCTAACGGAAACATTATAAACTGTGATTCAATCGAGGATCTATTGCCATCGGTATAACAACCTCATTTGACGTCATCGCCTCCATATTGGAATTTCATCGAGATTCGAACCTGGAGTCAGTTAGAATTGTTTGGTGATAGGACTTATATTTTTCAATTTTAGGATTAATTTTTGGATTATATTCACAAACTGTAAGTCCTATTTCATATTTTTACCTAGGGAAATAAATTATTTTGTTAAAATTTACAAAGCTTGTTGACTACACTCTTTTCTCTTTTGTTATTTTTGTACGAGCCTACACGTAACAATACATACATACATACATACATACATACATACATACATACATACATACATACATACATACATACAACTTATAGGAAATTAAAGCCTTTCAAATCAACGAAAGGTGAGAATAAATATTAAAAATTAAAATATGGTCTTTGCTGAAATTTTTTTGAAGCTAGGTTAAAAATCCAAATCACACACACACACACACACACACACACACACACACACACACACATGGTCTTTGGATGAAGAGCCTCGATGGACGTAGAAGTTCTTTATAAAACCGTCCTCATGTGGAAGGACTCTGTATGAGGTTGTGTACTTTTCTATATCTTGAATTGGATGCATATTAGGTTGAATAGTAGGGGTAAACCATTTAGCTTATTTTATTGCAAGGAATGTTCCCTAGCTTCGAGAGATAAACGTTTCAGTATAAAATGCCCAAAGAGTGAACGTCTTGGATATGTTCTGAAAAAAATATATAATGAAATTTACTTTCGCAAGACAGTGAACACGAAAGTACGTTTAATTTGCAAAGATTAAATGATTTGAAATTGACTGGATATATAGGACTTAGAAATTTC
Organism: Megalonaias nervosa; assembly: GCA_016617855.1. Classification (NCBI taxonomy): domain Eukaryota; kingdom Metazoa; phylum Mollusca; class Bivalvia; order Unionida; family Unionidae; genus Megalonaias; species Megalonaias nervosa. The sequence continues at coordinate 15,030 of JAECUM010095797.1, read as the reverse complement.
GTAGAAAAGTAATGAATTTTAATAACGTTCAATCTGTATTTAAAAAAAATTATACGAGAGAGTACTAAACATAGATACAAATGAAACACAATAGTTCGATCTTTTGTACTGAAATCACGTCACAGTAAATGCTGTAACTTAAAGATGTCATCCGGCCTCCTCTAGTAAGTTGGATTAGTGAAATCGATCCGGCCTCCTCCAGTAAGCTGTATTAGTGAAATCGATCCGTCAGTTCTGAAGACTAATTTCAGCGATGCATTCTGAGATCAAAGATGAAGGAGAAATTAAAAGGTTTATGTCTGGGAACAGTTAACATATACTGAATACAGTCAAATCTATCACAGAGAATAACATTATTAATTTTCCTATAACTCTGTTGACATATTTCCCAATATGGTGAACATTGTACACGTAATGTACTAACTGCTTCTTAGCGCATTTGCAGACAACACAAAATTTCGGCTTGAAGAATGAATCATCAAATAAACCAAGCGATGAATGTTCAAAGTTTGCTGTACAGTGACTTGAGTAAAAGACGTTTGTGTCAGTTCTTTATAAGATACATATAGCCGTAGATCTCCTGCAGATTTAAATCTACCGTTTGTACTCGCTTATAAGAGAAGTCCAACTGCAAACTGCACTTATCCAGATCTTCCGTCGCATATAGCGCCGGCAGATCTGGATCTGTGCAGTTTGTTAAGAGTAATCAGTAGAACAAACAACAAAAACCTGATCTGCAACAGCAGATCATGATCTTTAATGTTTACAGTTTGATTCGACTTATAAGCGAATGTGTACGGTAAGTTATCAATGTTGTCATTTGAGATATTCTCCAAAATATGACGGTGTTTGTGTAATATTTCATCCTTTGGTTGTGGATTCAGAGTTTGATTCGTTACTGTTTTACTTCATGTTGTAGTGTATATTCCCAGGAAACTTCTGACGATATAAATAACTTCAGAGTTTGTTTTGGGTACATTTTTTATTTACGCGATTGAGTCAAACTTTTGGACTGTCGATGTGTTTCGGTATTGTTATCGTGTCAAGTCAGTGCTGTGTTTCGGTGTTGATATCGCGTCAATGCAGTGCTGTGTTTCGGTTGTTGTATCACGTCAAGTCAGTGCTGTGTTTCAGTATTGGTATCGCGTCAAGCTAGTGATGTGCTGCGTTAGTGTTATCGCGTCAACTCAGTGCTGTGTTTCGTGTGTTATCGCGTCAAGGCAGTGATAACTCAGAGAAATATTAAGCTTTTGGGCGATGCTAATTTCAGAATTCTCTTTCATTCTCTTGTCTGTGTCCTAAGCGTTATATGTGGGACCACTGGTTGAGCGAATGACTTTTTCTTTTGGGATCAATGTAATCAAAGGCAATTAAACAGTTTTGGTGTAAGCACATGAGTTTTTGTGTTTTGAGCATTGAATAAAATTTAACTTAGTTAATATACACAAACAATATTTTTGTGCCTTAACTATGGTCAGTATGGAAGAGATATTATATGCAGGGTGAAATAAGCAGTTACGGCATATGCAATATATACAGGTCAATACAAGCAGCACATCCTTTGAAGCGATTATGGAAAAGACAGTGTATACATGTCGTTATAAGCAGCTATAGAAGAGGGGATGTGGGATTTAGATTTTTTAACGTAGCTTTAGTAATTTTTCAGTCATATCGCTACGATGTCTGCAGTGTAACAGTTTATAGTGATGTCTAGCACTGGGGTATCATGCCGCAGACATATAGCATGATGTCCCACCCAGTCACATTATCCTGACACCAGGCCGACCAGTCCTAACACTAATCTCTTAATGCTGAGCACCAAGCGAGGCAGCTGTTAGTTCCATTTTTTAAAGTCTTTGGTATGACTCGGCCGGGGTTCGAACCCGCGACCTCCCGTATCCGAGGCGGACGCTCTAACCACTAGGCCACCGGAGCGGTCTAGCTATAGAAGAAACAGTACACATAGGACAATAGAAGCAGTCTATGATGAGGCTGAATATGTAGTTTAAATTGCAGCTATGGAAGAGACAGCACGTAGAGGTCAATAGAAGACGTCTAGGATGAGGCAGTACATGTATTTTAATAGAAGCAATGTTAAGTAAAAGTCATACTGGTCATGTAGGCATTCAACACCGATAATCTCAGTAATGGTGTCATTTTTTAGAATTTGGTTTTTCATACCTGTAAAGAGTACTTATTCATTTTATTTAGATCCTCATACATACATATTCCTTTGGAAGATCATTATTTAAACGCCCTGAAAAGTACATAACGGCAAAATCAGTGTTAAAGTACGTCAACATTTTTGGATGAAATCGACCTAAAGGAGTGATCCAGAACGATTCCGGATTGATGGTAGCGCGCTGTGATGTCGCGATGAAAGCTACTCATGATAAACAAATTCTTACTACCCTATACTGTGACGATTAGACTCGACGTGATCTTTTCTTGACCCAGTTTAGTACCTGGCCACCATTGTAAAAGTTCATGGCGATCAGGCCCGGCACTAGGATGTGCGGGGCCCAAGGCAGCATGCGGGGCCTAAGGCAGCAAGCGATGAGCGCGGGGCCCCAAGCAAAACAACTGCATTGCGGAGAAGCGCGAGGCCCAAGGTGGTTGCCTCGTTCGCCTTGCCCTAGGGCCGGGCCTGAATGCGATCGATGATTTTCAATAATCAGGATTTAATAGGCTTGGGTTAAACAAAATTTGTATTATATTTTTAAAAAGAAAGTTATATTTAATTTGAGTAAATGCACATACATGACCTGTACGATTTATACTGTAAGAAGAGACAGCACGTACAGGACTATAGACACAGCTATGGAAGAGACATTGTACGAAGTTTAATGGAAGCATTTATGGCGGAGACTGAGGTTGACATTAAACTGCACACTGAGGTCGACATTAGACTGCACACTGAGGTCGACATTAGACTGCACACTGAGGTCGACATTAGCAGTCTAGGAATAGTCAGTAAAAACAGGTCAATAGAAACAGCATTGGAACAAAGAGTATGTTCAATTCAGTATAAGTACATTCAGAAGAGACAGTATAAATAGGTCAATATAAATAACATACGTTGAAGAGAATGTATATGCAAGTCAATAGAAACGGTTATGGAAGATATATACAAGTCAATGGAAACAGTTATGGAAGAGATATTATATACAAGTCAATAGAAACAGTTATGGAAGAGATATTATATACAAGTCAATAGAAACAGTTATGGAAGAGATATTATATACAAGTCAATAGAAACGGTTATGGAAGAGATATTATATACAAGTCAATAGAAACGGTTATGGAAGAGATATTATATAAAGGTCAATAGAAACGGTTATGGAAGAGATATTATATACAGGTCAGCGGGAGCAGTTTTAGAGGGGACAGTACATTCATGTCAAAACAAGCAAGCTTGAAAGGTGCAGTATACAGAAGGTCAATAAAATTGGTTAGAGAAGAAAATTTGTATTTTATTAATTTACCAAATGTACAAAAGCATAATTTAACGTGTTCAAATCACACACGATCGTCTCTATTTTGCTAAGGCTAATTTCAGTTGGTTGATCGCGTGTGTTTTTTTTAAGCACATCGAACAGATTATTCAGAAATATGAACTGCTGATCGTGGTCACATGACTAAATTTTGACAAATGAAATTACCTGTTACATTATATGTTCACATTAATTCCAAGCACCTCACCCCCAAATATATATATATATATATATATATATATATATATATATATATATATATATATATATATATATATATATATATATATATATATATATATATATATATATATATAAGGTAGGTTTAAAGGCCTATGTACGTATGTAAGCACTTAAATATACAACCCGTATTATATTAATGACACAGTAAAAGGCTGAAATCCCATACATTTCTGGATGCAATACAGATTCAAGTACCTGGCAGTGGAAAATGATTTGAAATGATGCAGCATCATGCCACCAAAATAAAAGACGTAAGAAGAATTAATGATTTGGGAACAAAATAAAATTTAACCTTAACAATGTTTTGAAGAGACTAGATGAGTACGAATGTGTGCTGCTGAGTTTTAAAGACATCATCATAAATATTTATTCCAACGTTTGTTCCCACTTTCACCAATAGGTGCCTAAGTGTTGACGTATTAAAATAGTAATAATCGTGTATACATTATATGTTAAATATTTTATTTACAAGTAATACTTAGTAATGATGAAATAAGGAAAAAATGCACAAAACCAAAGACACGGTAAGATCAAAGCAAATGAAATACAGAGGTTGAACTCATTTATTGACAGCTCTTGCAATGGCATTACAGTTAAGGTGTGGGAGGAAATTGTCATCCAAAGACTTGTCTAAACCTCGACCGTTATGAAATTCAATGGGTTCAAAGCCGGGTCAAGAATTGAAAAGAACTTGTGTGACTAAAAAATTCATATAATCGACACGATACAGTAAACATTAAAAAGAAGAAAAAAAAAATAAAAACATTTATAAGTAAGGAACCTAGCACAAAGACCCCATGCGAGGAACGGTCTATGAACGATAAGATGCAATCAGTAAGTGAAACCTATTTTACTGGTCCAGTCTGCTTCAAAGGAACGGTAAAATGCTATTGGTGACTGAAACCAATTTTACTGGTCCAGTCTACTTCCAAGGAACGATTAGATGCAATTCGTGTCAAACCTATTAGAACTGCAGTTGCATCTGTTCATAAATGTAGGGAAGAATAATTCCATTGGTCAGAAGATAACCGTGTGATCAGAACCAGTTGCGTTTATTGCTGTATAAACTGTGAGAACTACTTTATACGTCTATAAATGGAGTCACGTGCAAAGTAACTAATGCAAACACTGAATCGGAAGGCATACACACTGCATGCCTTTAAAGCGAAATAAAAATGGTGGGTTTGTATTTTATTTAGATAGAAAATTTAATAAATTGATCTGACAAAATCAAATAACAAATCTTTACAATTATTCTGAAGATAAATAATTCTTTCATTGATTAGGTTTGTGAAAAAAGCCGGGAAACTCAGAATCTGCCAAGAAGAATATTGGGGCTATGTTGCACAGCACTTCACTATGGCTCGTTACAAATGAATTTAAAACTATAGGTAAATTGATATAGGGATTGGGAGGGAGGGAGGGGGTTCAAAGACTAACAAAATAACAATTGGAATTACAGTCCTACAATGTAAGACGCCGACCTTGATAGTTAAGGTGTGGGGTTGGGGTGGGTAAACTCCCGCTACTCTCCCATCGTAACTGTCACGGCAGACGTCTTGCACTCTTTGACTATTGGATCCCCATCACTGTAACCATTTACTGATAGTCTTAATTTCGTTTCGAAAGTTACCCCTTTAAGTAACCTAAACTGTTAATGAACGCGAAAATGGTTTTAAAGAAACGAAATTGGTTACTCACGTATCTGGACAATAATGATTCGGCCAAGTCACAATGAACTCATGAGAGCATCAAAACAGCCATTCGTATGTCAAACAAAACAACACATTCTTTGGTTTGAATATTGAACTTCTACTCATATCATATCCCAGTTTAGACAAAAGATTAACACCATGCTGTGAAATGTACAAAACCCTAACGGTATAATTCTTTGTTTGATATTGACGTAGCTATTACGTTGCAGATAGAGTCCCCAGTTCTATAAATAGCTACGTAGCAGACGCCCTCAACAAGAATTCATTCGCTTAAATAAGGCTCTAAAACTGATAGGAAATATCTTTTAAAAGATACAAAATAACAATAACAAGTAAATAAAATGATAAAGAATTGCAATTATAAGGGTTGAATTCTAGAAGTCTGCTTGCAAGGAACAATTAGATGCAATTTGCAAGTCAAACATATTTTATTGGTCCAGGCTGCTTCCAGTGATAACTCTGAATCTGTGGGACTTGTTTACGAAGTCAGTAAAAAAAATTGAAAAGTATATCGAAATTTTAACAAGAAAATCATTTTGTTTTGATGCAATATTGTAAGCAAATTCAATGTGGATTGAAGTGAGCAGTTCATATATCTTGACAACCTCTCAGAATAGGACCATCTCTTTCTAGCGTTTTCTTCTGGTGACTTTACATTTAAAAAACCAGAGTTGTGGAAATTATTTTATGACGGGTTAATAAAGACCAGCATTCTCTGGTTAAAACACATGAATATTCAGGCAAGATAATACTTTTAAAAAAGCACATGAAATGAAGCAATATTGATCGGCTGTTGCTGAAATATCTGTCCAACTTATTTTCAATTATTCCCAAGACATATCGAGGATTTTATTTATGACGTGTACATTTTGCGTCATGTTTTTGATCGATGTAGAAGACTCCATTTGTCAAGATTTTGCCGATTATGTTTTTCCTATTTCTGATCAAAATGACCAAAAGAAATCACCTTTTCTTTTTTCATTTTGCTATTGCAGGATGATTCTTGAACATAAATAAAAATATTTCTATAACCTTTTCCGTTACATAACATGTTTTTGCGCTTCATGTCATATGCACTTAACTCAGACCTCTAGGTTATTGATTTGGCACAAGGTTCATTTTAATGTTGGATAATCTGTCGACAGGGTGTACTCGAGTCAAGTAATAAATCACTGTAGTTTTAAATGGGAACACAATACATTTTCCAGCATTTCCAATATGAAGACTGCAGATAAAGGTCCAGTGACAGTCAATAATTCCTGCACTTGATCGTTTGTGCACGCTTGCGTAAGCACGTTATTGTTTTCATGGCGTAAATTCAGTAGATAGGAAAATGCCTTTTTGCATTGATTAATTAAGTGAAACGTCTCTAAACCGGTTCCTTTGCATCTCGGCATTCTCGGTAACCCGGCCTCTCTCTAACTCGGTCTCTTCTGCTCTCCCGTCCCTCTGTAATTGATCCTCCTCTTTAATCTGGTCCCTCTTTAATCTGTTTATATCTGTAACCAGCCCATGTCTAACTCGTTCCCCTCTGTACTATGGCTCCTTTGTAGCTCAGCCCCTCTGTAACATGGCCACTTTTGTAACCCTAGCCCTCTATAATTCTCGTATTATAGTTAGATGGAACAAATTACGCCTTAAATGCCTAACATGATTTCATTCTTAACATTGCTTCACCTAGTCTATTGCTGTAAATATGTCTGTATATTTGTTCATAATATCTCTTGATCTTTTGTGTTTAAAATACTTTTATTTTATATTTATATTTTAATTTAGATGTACGGACTATGCAATCTGAAATAAAGAATCCTTATCTCAAATGGTTCAAGCAGTTTGGACCCAATGGATGCCAACAACAAATCCCCGGGGCATGAAACATACGATTTGCAAGTAATTATTCATAAAAATAAAAGGTTCTAATTTTTATTTTCAGACGACCATATCGGTGAGTTTACATTACGTACTAATAGCTTTATCGTCATGGCTGTACTGTGATACTGTTGTATAATATTGTACCCGTTGGGAACTAGCTTTTCAGGCGTAACATATTGCATTCAGTTTTAACTTAATGCGGGCTTATTGTGGCATGAACGTTACTTACTGATATATACATTAGTGATGTGCATAAACCATATAAAAAATGCGATGTATACAAAAGTCTTTGAGATTTCTAGGTTGTGTACGTTGGTTTTATGCGGTATAATATTATGCTGGTTATTATAGCTAATCTCATGCAGAGTGTGCCCATTGCTAAAACGCTTTTTGTATTGTATGTGTTTGAAAAAGAAAGATATGTGCGTGACCTTTGGAGGATTGAGTTGCCATGAATCAAACTCTAAACTATCTTTTGACTTAATCGACTTAAATAATAAATCAAAGTTAGCTAATGGTTATTTTAAGAGAATGTTTTGCTCCGTGTTTATTATGCAAACGTTTTCCCACAAGCTTAATAATAAATGCCAAAAATGTGCTTCATGCATTTTAGTGTACGAACACTTTTTTTGAATCTCCCAATGCATTCGTGTCTAGCATTATGTTCTAGATGCTAAATATTTGAGACCTTTTGGCAAGATGGTGCTGTTTGAATTGTAACCTTAGCGTGCTTAAAGAAATGTCTAATGTTGGCCTTGCTTCTTGTTAAAGTGTGAAAATATTTCTTTTGTTGACAAGCTTTGTAGAAGTACAACGCATATATTTACATTTTAGTTGCTGTTTTATTTTCCAGTGGGTGGGGAGGGGGCCGAAGGGGATTGAACAATGATTAGTACCTAAAGAAAAGATGAGATAAATTTATTTGTTGTCACCGTACATTGTTAAATGTTTCATATGAAAAATATAATGTTATCGCATTTACAATGATAATTACCCTAAACTGATACTAGAAGAAATAGATCAGCGCTATAGTTAACGACATCTTTCATAAAAATTGGCACGTCTCTCGCTGTACCCTTATGTAGATCAGCCCCATAGTTAACGACTTCTTTCAATAAAACTTGTATGTTACTCGTTATACCCTTATTTACTTGACAATGAAAATCAACATTTAAAATGTTGTATTACGTTGTAGATTTGTTCATTTTATCCCCTTTAGGACAATGTGTACGATAAAGATATTCAATGGTTAAGAAAGAAAAAATATATCATGTTTAAATTTTGATTGTTTTCTCCAATCAAAATCGAATCTGGAATGTGTTACGACTCTGTGGTTTTAAACTAAGCAACAGATAAAAGCGAAGCCAACAAGTTTAGTAGAATTCAACAAATAATTTATTTCCCTAGAGTACAAAGTGAAAATATTGAAGTAAATTACAGAATTTTAAATTAATTTCCATATAGTCAATAAAGTCAAAACTTATAGAGTGTTCATTTCAATATTGAGTGTGCTAATGTGCCTATAGTCTTGGATGAGCTGATGTGCCAAAAGTCTTGGTGTATAGCAATGATGTAATCCATAATGTCTTTGAATGAATTCACAATAATCCCAAATTAGCGATTTAGTCCAAACAATCAATGAGAACTTTGCAATTCCAATGAATAATTAAATAAATAAATCCTCTCAAATTATAACTGAACACAACTAAAAGACTGATTCCAGTAGACAGATGTTAAAAAGGAATAAAATATTTTTAAATTCAAATTTATATGCACTGTCGCCTGACTTATATGATACAACAAAATACCCTGGACCTATGCAGTTAACAATGGAATTCGCCATCAAGTGCATTAACAAGATCAGGTCTATTTATTTAAATTTGACCAAACTCCCTGATAAAGATAAAGTAGAACGGTTTCTCCAAGCGGAAACTTTTAGTCCTGAAATCAAATCCAAGTAAACGTGTGTACAGATATCATCTAACAGTACTGATCTAAAATCATGGAAAAAGTTAGGTATGTAAAATATTGCTTGCAAATGATCCATACAATCGACGATCATGGACAAAAATTAAATGCAGAATATATACATATATATAATGTAATTGCGTACGTGTATTTAGTTTTTGTCCATGATCGTAGATTGTAATGATCATGTATAAGCAATATATTACATACCTAACTTTTAATTACATACAATATATATATATATATATATATATATATATATATATATATATATATATATATATATATATATATATATATATATATATATATATATATATATATCACATACATTACATAAAACGGCTTTTTAAGTGTTGGCATAAAGCAATTTAATATACCAATGCTATTCGTACATCAAATTGTGATCCACCCATGGAGCAATAATACGCATATATAAACATTCTCGCGACCGTGTGCAGTTGATTCTAGATCATTGATGAATTTCCACACATTGATCATAAGTGACGTATGAAAATAACGACAAAAAGTATTAATAATCCTCGTTTTCTAAATGAATTTAATATGGTACACATTTTCATCGCAATCCTTCTGCTTTCTGTTCCCCCTCCCCTCTCATGCATAACGGGCAAGCTACGCAGAAATGTGGAGTGAGAGAGGAAAGAAATTTGGGCTGGATTAAAACCTTGAAATAGAACCTTGAAATAGAAATTACACCAAGTAACCTACAAGAATATGGTTCGTCGTAATGATATGTGTGCACTTTCCTTGGTATTTTTCTACAGTGATTATTAATGAAAAAAGTTGCAAACCATGTCGACATTATACGGTAAATTTCTCGGTTACGTGGTACACATACTGTGATGTATTTAATGTTTTGTTGTTGTTGTTGTTGTTGTTGTTGTTGTTGTTGTTTCTTACACATATGATAATGTTCTAAAAATCGATTATTAATTAAATATGAAATGTCCAAAGGCCTCTCTCTCTCTCTCTCTCTCTCTCTCTCGTTCAACCACCGTAGCAAGATAGATACGGGCTAAAATCTATGAAATGACGAGCGTAGAGGATTTTCGCTTGAGTCATCCCACGATGTCTCTGGACTTATGAATGATGGTAACAGTTTTGTCAAACCGACCAAAGGGTGTGTGTGTGTGTGTGTGTGTGTGTGTGTGTGTGTGTGAGAGAGAGAGAGAGAGAGAGAGAGAGAGAGAGAGAGAGAGAGAGAGAGAGAGAGAGAGAAAGTTTTAAAGTCAAACCGACCACAGACAGACAGACAGAGAGAGATTGAGTTTTATGGTCGGTGGTACAGTTGTTAAAGCAGAATAATAACTTAGATCAATTATAAATATATTAAAATATTTTAATTACCTCTTGTTGGTTCGTCATTTCGCTTAGTTTCTATTTCACATTAATTTCCATGCGCCGGTATATGAATGGCTAAGTGTTCATGTCAATGGAGTAGCTAACCAAGTGTTTGCAGCGCTCTACTTTCATCATTAAAACCATCTTTCATATTTAAATCATAAGTGTGTATTATATTGATCTAATCAATGTGAAGAAACACAGAAACTAAAAAAAATAGAGAACAATCGACTTATCAATATGCAAAGGTGATTGTGAATAGCCACAAAAGGCATAGAACTACATTTTGTAGCGGACAGACTTGGGGATGTGAGGAGTTCATTCACTTGGTCAATACACAGCTGCCTGTAGTAAATCTTATCTCCGTTCAAAGGGCAAATATATTTGTATGTGATATAAATAAAATATATGTATAGTATGTACGCTGTATCAATGATATACCACTCGTTGAATATATATTTAATTTAAAGGAAACTCGGCAAACCTCGTTTCCTTTTAATGAAAACTTTATACATCTCGTGGTATATCATTGATTCAGCGTACATTATATATATATAGTTCCGAAACCAGGAAAGAAAAGGAATCTTACTGGATACGCCACCTTAGAACATTGAAACCAAGCGGTTTAAACCAAGAAGACTAGAAAAAGAAAGCTTTCCACAAATTATCTTTTGCAGCCGACACATTTTCTTTTAAATAATTTTCTAAATTTGCTTAATAGCCTACAATTACTACTATAACAATGAAATATCCGGGAGATAATTTGCGCTTACATAAATGAACATAAAATAACAGAGGTCGTTATGGCTCATCGATTTCTAGGTCAATACCAATATTTTCCAGTATCCGCAACAAGTTGAAATAAACTAGCTGAAACATAATAAATTTAAAGATTTAATTCCTATAAAAACAGTCATGTAAAGTTTTGCAAACACAACGGTTTTTGTGTTTTATTCGTTTCTCTTGTCCATGTTTTGTATATGCCTTTGAAAAAGACTCATTAAGAGTCGAAAGCGCTCAGGCTAGTTAAATACTGGTTTTGCACTGTTCGTTGTCAGTTTATTGCATATATATATATATATATATATATATATATATATATATATATATATATATATATATATATATATATATATATATATATATATATATATATATATACACATACATACATACATACTTACGAGAACGTGTCATCTTCTCTGTTACATTTTATTTACTAGGTTCAAGTCTTTTTGAATTGCTTTTATTTCTGGAAGTGAAAGAGTACTTCTTTTTTGGACTATTTCTCAGCCTTAGACAATAACGGTTGTCTCTAATAGCAGAAAGGTGTTTCAGGCACTCACGATGTAAGCAGAACGGTGTGTCAGACAGTACTGAACTGCTTTCAGTAGCATACTTGGAGAGAAACCTAGGAGAATGGTGTACCCGACAAGGACGATATTAAGAGAACAGGGAATGATGATATAACCCAGTGGTTCCAAAAGTGGGCGGTTGGATTACCGAGGGGATGCTAATACTGAATAATGCTTGTTACGGGGTAAGGTAGGGGGTGCTGAGGATAACCAAGAGGGCGGTGACCCGAAAAAGTTTGGGGACCACTGATATAACCCATCCTTTTCGCTTCCTCTTCATGCAAAATTAAGGAAGAGGTGGTAATCGATTGAATCACATCGCGTTTTAAACAAAATGCGCGATCTATGACGAAAAGAACAATTTGCTTAAAATAATTGTTTTCGTCTGCTCCTAGAACTTGTACTAAAGCCAGACTTGGATTTTATATTGCCTGCGCAGATATAGATGATATTTTATAGGTTTGACATGTCCCCCCCAAAAAAAAAAAATAAAAATAATTGTTGAGCCTTTTTAGGTTTGTGAGTGAGAGAAGAATGGGCATGTTAGCAGCTAACATGGGATGCAATATGCTAGTAAAGGAAATTTTTCAAACTTGGTGTGGTTAGAGTTATTCGGGAATCAGAGTTACTTTGGGAAACAATGGCAGAAAATGTAAGATGCGCAAATACATCTCACTGCTTTCTATCGCATGTGCCAAATTCGAAGTGATTGCTGGCTAATCCAATCGTGTTATCTCTGAATAATGCATCCTTCCTAAAGGGTACTAGCTATCGGCAAAAACAGGTCATAGTGATCACAGACACTTTTGTTAGTAGAGTTATCATTTTTGATGGTGTATTAACATTCGAAATCACCACAGTCATAAAGTGCAAGTTGAAAGAAGTGACATGCATGAACTTTTCATGCTCCGTGGAATATTTTTGCTTTTGCATTTGCATGTTGCACAGTTTCACAGAGACTTTTGCATGTATGGTCATGCAACTTTATGTGTGCATTCATCTTTCTCTCTTATGTTTGCACCATCAAAAGGAAATACTGGTTGCAATTACTTACTTTTCTTACTTAAGTGGCCATGAAAAATTGTTGGATTCTATACCGACGAGGCAGTCCCAAAGAACTCATTCATGTTTTTATGAATTATCAGCGTGAAAGAACAGACAAATATGAATTTAATGAAAAAGGAAGCACAGTCTGGCGTCCTTACTTGGTATTCTTGTATAAAATACCAATGGTATTCTTGTATAAAGTACCAATGGTATTCTTGTATAAAGTACCAGTGGTATTCTTGTATAAAATACCAATGGTATTCTTGTATAAAGTACCAACGGTATTCGTGTATAAAGTACCAATGGTATTCTTGTATAAAGTACCAATGGTATTCTTGTATAAAGTACCAATGGTATTCTTGAAATTGGTCGTACTTTAAAGATTTCCTGTTTCCAGCAATATGACCGTTTGCTAATATATCACAAACGTGTAACCTTTCATAACAGCCAATGCAACTCTTTTACTATTGTATTTATGTGGAGCCGTTCATGACAGCTACAAATCTTTATTTTGTGCTGCGCTAACATTAGGTCTGAACGTAACGATATTGATGAAACCAATAGCAGCAGAGGGGGTGAACAGACCATTTTTGTTGGAGACCTTATTTATGAAAAATAAACCTTCCTACGAAAATGAAATCTCAAGGTCAATAACGTTAAACCACAATCTCTAACAATCACTTTGTCAGGCCGATTGGTTTAGCTCATTTTGTTACATCATATGACGCGCGTTTTTATTTTCAGGAATGTTTCGTTTACGTGTTGGTCACTCAACGCTGGTCGTTCACCCCCTCTGCTGCTATAATTAAATCATTATTGTTATATCAATAATGATAGGAGAATCTCACACAACTAGATTAGCTCGAGAGCGACTAGATGCAATTAAAAAATATCTACCCGTCCGTGATTTAGTTAAACAACAACTACAAGCGCGTCAAGAATCTCAAGTGGAATTTGCAGAAGGTACAGAACAATTATTTAAACCGATTGTCGAACCAACAAAGAAAATTGTTACAGCAACTGAGGCAACACAGAAAGCACTTGAAGCATTATCTGTTGATATTGCTGCTCGTATTCAAGCAGCTCAACCTGGGGCTCAACCACAACCACCACCTAAACCAAGAACCAGAATTAAGATAATAGATAAATTTACGCCTGAAGGTATTGCTGCTATCAAGGACAAAGACAAATTAGTTGATATTGCCGCGTATGGATATTATGAAAGAGAAAAATATGTAAGACCAGAATATGTTAAATCTCTAAGCTCTGCCAATTGGATCAAGGATATATATCGCGTTGCTACTGATATTCCAGAAATTAGATCTAATGAAGATATTATTAATTTTAACAGATTTGATGAGATTGTACATGAGCATATGAAAAAGCTAAACAAGGTAAACGACTATTATCATCACCACAACGATCACCACGACTACTACCACCACTACCACAACAGTTATCATCATCACCACAACGATTACAACGACTACAACAACGAGAACAACAACAAGAACAATTATTTCAAGAAATAATGAAACAATTGGAATCACCACAACAACCAGTCAAAATAACAGAGGAAGAATATCAAGATCCTGGCGCAACTGGAAGTGGTTTAGGAAGTGGCCTTATTACTTGTCCCAATAACGTCCTTGCTGATGTTGATCGACTAGAAATTCTCATTGGGGGAAAATGAGCTAGCAATAATTCCCCAGAAATCATTAATGAAGCAGCTGATATTTGTCAACGATTATTTACAGGTGGTGTTATGGATATTAATGTGTATCGGTCTCTCATTAATGAAATTAGTGATGATGTCACTTATGATTATCACAGTGACTAAGTATGTAATTAGATGCAATTAGTGATAAAATCACTTAATAATAATATGATCATACACAATACTTATAGACCAACCATGGTCAGGGTAATAAATTCACGATTACCAGTATACAAAACGACCTACGGAGATGGACT